>WSYH01001412.1:16763-66742 GCA_036426205.1 Ascaphus truei | reverse complement strand
AGAGATACTGGTCACCCCCAAAATGTACACGGGAACCGAGTCAGATTCCCGGGTACATAAGGGCACAGACCCCTGGACAAAATCCTCCCTGGAAAGCAGTTACGCGGCTCACCGCCAGGATGCCCTGCTTCAGCACAGACCAGTAAGGCATTATGATATGCGTATCCCCGGTATAGTCAGGGGTTAATGGGAGTCCCAGGGTAAGAGATTTTGTCCAAAGTCTGTGCCCTTATGTTACCCGTGAATCTGCTCGGTTCCCGGGGTACATTTTGGGGTGAACCATTATCCTGTTCCCCGTCTAGCTAGACACATCTTGACCACACTTTTACGGAAACGGGCAAACCTGAACTCTCATATCTGAGAACTCTCCACTGTTTAGCATCCTGAAAGGCAAAAGACCATACCTATTCTTTTTGTTGCATATTTGACAACCGACAAACCTGCACACCATATCATAGGCAACATCGTCAGCGCAGAGCCCAAGGCTGACACTCTAGGTCCCAAACTGGCATTCATGGGGACAACAGAGGTGGGCTTGACCTTTTTTTGTGAGCCTGGTAACCCCCTCCCTCAGGAACGCTACGAACTTAGAAATCCAGCTCATATACAGTGCATACAATATATTTATATATTACCCTTATACACCATTTAATAAATATATCACAAAATTCTCTAAGTCCCTCTGGAAGAGTTAAAGACGCGCAACGTTCATTTTCAAGCTCCTAGACCTTGCTTTAAAGTAGTTATCTAAACAGTAGTCTTCGAAAAACGCTAAGGTTAAGTTTCAGAGTTGCTTCTAATTTACCGAAGCTGGACTTGCAATCATTTTCACTCTCCCAAACATTATGGCTGGTTGGAGCCAGTCCAACCACAAATACCGGGTCCCATGGTTCTGGGCATATACGGGGGGGACGGACGCACTCCCATTAACCCCTGACTATACCGGGATACGCATATCATAATGCCCTTACTGGTCTGTGCTGAAGCAGGGCATCCTGGCGGTGAGCCGCGTCAGCTTTCCAGGGAGGATTTTGTCCAGGGGTCTGTGCCCTTTGTAACCCGGGAATCTGACTCGTTCCCGTTGTACATTGGGGGTGACCAGTATCTTCGTTTCCCGGCTCTATCTAGACACAATCTGACAACACTTTTACCGGAAAAAGCAAACCTGATCTCAGTAGTCCTGAGAATCTCCACTGGTTAGCAGTCCTAGAAAAGGCAAAAGACACATAATTCTTTATTGTGGCATATTTGACACAACCCAATACATGGCAGAACATATACAACAGTCATGCCCAAGAGCTGACACTCTAGGGTCCCAAAACATGGATCAGGGCAACAGAGTGGGCATGACCTTTATTTGTGAGCCTGGTAACCCCCTCTCGGAACCACAGACTTAGAAATCCCAGCTCATACATGTGCATACAATATATTTATATATATATACCCTTATACACCATTTAAATAATATATCACAAAATTCTTCTAAGTCCCTCTGAAGATGTTAAGACCGCGCACGTTCATTTTCAGAGCTCCTAGACCTAGCTTTAAGAAGTTAGCTAAAAAGTAGCTTCGAAAAACGCTAAGTTAAGTTCATTCAGAGTTTGCTTCTAATGTACCGAAGCTGACTTGGAAATAATTTCACTTCTCACAACATTATGGCTGGTTGGAGACATCCCCGAACCACAAATACAGGGTCCATGGTTCTGGGATATACTGGGGGGAACGGGGCCCGACTCCCCATTAACCCCTGACTATCCGGGATACGCAATCTCATAATGCCTTACTGGTCTGTGCTGAACAGGGCATCCTGGCGGTGAGCCGCGTAACTGCTTTCCAGGGAGGATTTGTCCGGTGTCTGTGCCCTTATGTACCCGGATCTGACTCGGTTCCCGTGTACATTTTGGGGGTGACCAGTTCTCTGGTTCCCCGGCTAGCTAGACGCAATCCGACAACACTTTTTACCTGAAAGTCCACCCTGAAATTCATAGTCTGAGAATCTCCACTGGTTAGCAGTCCTGGAAAGGCAAAAGACACATACATTCTTTATTGTTGCATATTTGAAACCCAATACATGGCAGAACATACATACACAGTCAGGCCAAGAGCTGACACTCTAGGCCCCAAACATGGATCAGGGGCAACACAATGGGCTTGACCTTTATTAGTGAGCCTGTTTACCCCTCCGCGGAACCATGGACTTAGAAATCCCAGATCATATACAGTGCATACAATATTTTATATATATATACCCTTCTACACCATTTTAATAAAAAATATCACAAAATTCTTCTAAGTCCCTCGGGAAGAGTGAAAGACGCGCACGTTCATTTTCAGAGACCTTAGACCTTCCTATAAGGAGTTAGCTAAAAGTAGCTTCGAAAGAAATCTCCCTGGAGGAACTATCAGGAGCCATTGGTTCCCTTAAATTAGCTAAAACGCCCGGCCCGGACGGGTTTACCAACGCTTATTATAAAACATTCTTGCCGATTCTCTCCCCTACCTCTGAGATAGTTTCAACTCTTCCCTGTAGGGGAACCGATCCCCTCTACAATCACCGTGGTAACCTGACAATTATCCAAGGAGGGAGAGACCCTCTCCTTTGTGGCAACTATAGGCCAATCTCCCTTCTGAATACCGATCTAAAACTCTTTAGCAAATCTTGGCAAACAGGCTCAACCTATTCTCCCCACGGCTCATCATATGATCATAGGATTTGTGTCGGTAGACAGACCTCTGACAACACCCGCAAAATTGGGGATATAATAGACCATGTGCGCCTCACAGGAACCGAAGCGATATCCTTAGTCTTGACGCAGAAAAAGCGTTTGACAGAATCATGGTTTTCTTCCTAATCAAACTATGCTGAAATTTGATTCAGTGGCCCCTTCCTGCAGGGGGTTAGAGCCCCTACTAACCAAAACCCAACAGCACATGTAAAAATTTCAGTGGCTTCTCGGACCCCATTAAGATCGAAATGGAACCAGGCAGGGTTGCCCCCTTTCCCTTTGTTATTTCCCCTAACAATTGAACCATTAGCGGCCACAATTAGGGAAGATCAGAGCATTAAAGTATTAAAATTGGCGAACAGAATACAAAATCTCTTTTATTTGCTGATGATGTGACCTGACCCTCGCGGACCCCCACGTCCTCCTCCCCAATCTCCAAGATTGCTATCCCAATTTGGTACAGTATCTGACTACAAGTCATATGGACAAGTCAGAAGCGCTAAACGTATCCCTATTAGACCAGGAATGGAGACTCCTACAAGCTCCTATAAATACCGATGGAGCACTACCCATTTAAATACCTAGGAGTCAGAATCTCAAGCACCTATAGCTCCCTATACCAATCCAACTACCCCCCCCCCCTTGTTTGACACAAATCAAAAAAGACCTGGAGAAATGGAAAAAGCTCCAAATTTCCTGGTTTGGAAGAATTATATCAATAAAAATGAATGTCCTGCCGAACTTCTCTTTCTTCCAAACAACTCCCGTCCCCGTCCCAATCGCAGCCCTGAAACATATCCGGCCCTTATGTTCCAATTCATTTGGAATGATAAACGACCAAGAGTTCAAGGTCTGTGATGTTGTCCCCCAAGACAGAGGAGTGTGGGGTCCCCGACGTGATCAGATACTATTCAGCGGCCCAGTTTGAAGCAGGCGGTGGTTTGGAACTACGAACCGGCCTCCACCTGCTGGCTAGCGATCGAATCACTCATGTTGCACACCTCCACCCTCCAGGTCCATCTTTGGTCTCCTGTGGGAAGGGAGGGAGACCACGACGATTCGCTCTGGGGGCAATGAGATGCCATGGTGTCTGGCTCAAGAACAAGGGAAATATGCCTGCTAGCTACCCCGTCCCCAACTTACCCCCATCTTTGAAACCCACACTTCCTGCCTGGGTGTTCAAAAAACAATTCGACAAATTCCAAGGTCTTGGAATAAGGCTGATTGATGATCTGCTGAAAAACGAGGAGATCCTCTCTTCCAAGAACTCCGCGACAAAACTAATACCAAGTCTCCATCTGTTCAAATTTTTGCAAATTAGGCACTTCCTTCTATCCCTAGCCCCAAACGCTAAATTCCCCCATTAACCAGGTTTGAATCCCTTTGCAGCAAGGGGCTCATACCGAGAGGTCTGATCTCATCGATCTATAGGGGTGGAGTCGGCAACCAGCCCCCCAATCCACAGTATATGCAAAAATGGTCAGAGGACTTCAATGTACAGATAGAAATGGCGAGTGGGAGATATCTGGGAGTTGGCCACAAACCTCAATCTGTACAGTGACAAAGAGAACATATATAAAATACTATTCCAGTGGTACCTGACCCCACTGCTGAGCCAGATCTTCCTGGCACTCCCCCTTGCTGGAGGGATGTGGTCAAAGGGGGACATGGCCCACATTTGGTGGTCATGTCCGGAGATTCAGAGATACTGGACAAGATCCAGAACTGCTACAAAAACTACGGGGCTTCTTTTCCCTGGACACCTTGACCTTCATCTGAGCAAACCTATAGACGACCTGCCCCCCCCCCCCCTGGGTATACTAGTATCAGCTATCCTAACCGCAGCCAGATGCTCAATAGCGGCGGCATGGAAACACACCAAAGCCCCAGGAGAAACACGGTGTTGAGACGAATAGACGAGGTCATGGCCAGGGATAAACTTACAGCAATGCCCAATAAAAACTCCACAGTTTCTGAATACCTGGGACCCCTGGAGCGGCCCGCTAACTAGGCCTGCATTAGGCCGTCCTCGTACTATGGAAGGGAGGAAGAAAACAGAGTTCCCCCATCCTCCCCCCCCTCCCCCCAGTATGTCTTCCCCACCCTCCCCCCCTTATAGACCTTCCCCCCCCCCCCCCCACACTGAAAAATACCATTTTGGGACAACTGTTGTTTTATCTCAGTTGAAAATCTTGTCATGTGCCTATGACATGGTCGTTTATCATTTGGATTATGTTGTTCTCAATAAAAAAGTGATACAAAAAAAAAGTAGCTTCGAAAACGCTTAGTTAAGTTTCAGAGTTGCTTCTAATGTACCGAAGCTGGACTTGGAAATAATTTCACTCTCACAACATTATGGCTGGTTGGAGACAGTCCGAACCACAAATAACGGGTGTCCATTGTGCTGGGCATTACTGGGGGGGACGGGACGACTCCCCATTAACCCCTGACTATACTGGGGATAACGCGTATCACAATCCTACTGGTCTGTGCTGAAGCAGGGCATCCTGGCGGTGAGCCGCGTAACTGCTTTCCAGGGAGGATTTTGTCCGGAGTTCTGTGCTCTTATGTACCCGGGAATCTGACTCGGTTCCCGTGTACATTTTGGGTGACCAGTATCTCTGGTCCCGTAGCTAGACACAATCCGACAACACTTTTAACGAAAGTCCACCCTGAACTCATATCTGAGAATCTCCACTGTTAGCAGTCCTGGAAAGGCAAAAGACACATACATTCTTTATTGTTGCTATTTTGACACCCAATACATGGCAGAACATATACAACAGTCAGGCCCAAGAGCTGACACTCTAGGGCCCCAAAACATGGATCAGGGGCAACAGAGTGGACTTGACCTTATTAGTGAGCCTGGTTACCCCCTCTCGGAAAAACGGACTTAGAATCCCAGCTCATATACAGTGCATACAATATATTTATAATATACCCTTATACACCATTTTATAAAAAATATCACAAATTCTTCTAAGTCCCTCGGAAGAGTGAAAGACGCGCACGTTCATTTTCAGAGCTCTAGACCTTCCTATAAGAAGTTATCTAAAAAGCAGCTTCGAAAACGCTTAGGTTAAGTTTCAGAGTTGCTTCTAATGTACCGAGCTGGACTTGGAAATAATTTCACTCTCACAACATTATGGCTGGTTGGAGACAGTCCAACCACAAATACCGGTCCATGGTTCTGGCATATACTGGGGGGACGGGGACGACTCCCATTAACCCCTGACTATACCTGGGATAACGCATTCATAATGCCTTACTGGTCTGTGCTGAAGCAGGGCATCCTGGCGGTGAGCCGCGTAACTGCTTTCAAGGGAGGATTTTGTCCAATGTCTGTGCCCTTATGTACCCGGGAATCTGACTCGGTTCCCGTGTACATTTTGGGGTGACCAGTACTCTGGTTCCCGGCTAGCTAGACAACATCCGACAACACTTTTAACGGAAAGTCCACCCTGAATCTCATAGTCTGAGAATCTCCACTGGTTAGCAGTCCTGAAAGGCAAAAGACACAAACATTCTTTATTGTTGCATATTTGACACCCAATACATGGCAGAACAATACCAACAGTCAGCCAAGAGCTGACACTCTAGGGTCCCAAAACATGGATAAGGGCAACAAGTGGGCTTGACCTTTATTTGTGATACTGGTAACCCCCTCTCGGAACCACGGACTTAAAATCCCAGCTCATTACATTGTATCACAATATTTATATATACATATACCCTTATACACATTTTAATAAAAAATATCACAAAATTCTTCTAAGTCCCTCGGTAAGAGTGAAAACGCGCCACGTTCATTTTCAGAGCTCCTAGACCTTCCTATAAGAAGTAGCTAAAGTAGCTTCGAAAAACGCTTAGGTTAAGTTTCAAATTTCTTCTAGGTACCGAGCTGACTTGGAAATAATTTCACTCTCACAACATTATGGCTGGTTGGAGACAGTCCGATCACAAATACCAGGTCCATGGTTTTGGCATTACTGGGGGACGGGGACGACTCCCATTAACCCCTGACTATAACCGGGATACGCATATCATAATGCCTTACTGGTCTGTGCTGAAGCAGGGCATCCTGGCGGTGAGCCGCGTAACTGCTTCCAGGGAGGATTTTGTCCGAGGTCTGTGCCCTTATGTACCCGGGAATCTGACTCGGTTCCCGGGTACATTTGGGGGTGACCAGTATCTCTGGTTCCCGGCTAGCTAGACACAATCCGACAACACTTTTAACGGAAAGTCCACCCTAATCTCATAGTCTGAGAATCTCCTGGTTAGCAGTCCTGGAAAGGCAAAGACACATACATTCTTTATTGTTGCATATTTGACACCCATACATGGCAGAACATATACAACAGTCAGACCCAAGAGCTGACACTCTAGGTCCCAAAACATGGATAGGGGCAACAGAGTGGGGCTTGACCTTTATTTGTGATACTGGTAACCCCCTCTCGGAACCACGGACTAAAAATCCCACTCATATACAGTGCATACAATAATTTATATATATACCCTTATACCCATTTAATAAAAAATATCACAAAATTCTTCTAATCCCTCGGGAAGGGTGAAAGACGCGCACGTTCATTTTCAAAGCTCCTAGACCTTCCTATAAGAAGTTATCAAAAAGCAGCTTCGAAAAACTAAGGTTAAGTTTCAGAGTTGCTTCTAATGTACCGAAGCTGGACTTGGAAATAATTTCACTCTCCCAACATTATGGCTGGTTGGGAGATAGTCCGAACCACAATTATTTATTTATAAATATTTTACCAGGAAGTAATACATTGAGAGTTCCTCTCGTTTTCAAGTATGTCCTGGGCACAGAGTAAAACAATAATACATGGTTAAAAATACAGTTACATAAGAACAGGGTATACTTATATACAAGACATTGCGTGCACAGTTAAAGAAAACATATTTATGAGCGTAGAAACAGTTACAGACCAGGTTAAAATGTGAGACAGCCTTAGATTTGAAAAGAACTTAAACTGGGGTGGATATGAGAGTCTCTGGTAGGTTTTTCCAGTTTTGGGGTGCAACGAAGGAGACGGAGGAACGGCTGGATACTTGTTGACCTTGGACCATGAATAGTCTTTGGAGTCTGATCTCAGGTGATAAGTGCTGCAAGTGGTAGGGGTGAGGAGCTTGTTCAGGTAGCTGGGTAGCTTGCCCATGAAGAATTAAAGGCAAGACAGGAAGTTGAACCTTGCCCTAGACTCTAGTGTTGACCAATCTAGTTCTTGAGCATTTCGCACTGATGTGTGTTGTAGTTGCAATGGAGAACAAAACGACAAATTGAATTGTAGAGGTGTCAAGTTTGCTAGAGGTGGGTTTGAGGAGCCGAGCCATATACTATGTCTCCATAGTCAATAATTGGCATTAGCATCTGCTGTGCGATACGCTTTCTGACCGGAGACTTAGGGAGATTTGTTCCTGTAAGTACCCCTAGTTTGCATAGGTCTTGTTGTCAGGGTATCAATGTGCATCCCGAATGTTAAGTGGGAGTCAAACCATAAGCCCAGGTATTTAAAACTAGTGACAGGTGTTAGGGTGGTGTTAGCGTTGGTTCTAATCAGGACTCAGTCACTGGAAGCTTTACAAATTTAGTCTTGGTCCCAACTACCATTGTTACAGTCTTGTCAGTGTTTAAAAACAGTTTGTTTTGGGAAATCCAGTTTTTGAGTCTCAAAAAGTCAGACTGAAGTATGTGTTAAGGTCAGAGAGGCTATGGCTGTGTGCATATAGGATTGTGTCATCTGCATACATTGTATTGAGGCTTCCTTACAAGCTGTGGGAAGATCATTGATGAACACTGAGAAGAGTAGGGCCCCAGTACAGAGCCTTGCGGTACAACCACAGTGATATCCAGGGGGTTGGAGTTAGACCTGAGATGGACACATGTTGGGATCTTTCTGATAGGTAGGACTGAAACCAGTTAAAGCATGTTTCCCTATTCCAGAGCTCTGGAGTTTGTTAAGCAGGATAGCATGATCAACTGTGTCAAAACCTTTGCAAAATCTAGGAATACTGCACCAGTGAGTTGTCCCCGTTCCATTCCACACTGGATTCATTGCAAACTTTAGCAGGGTAGTTACGGTGGGTGTTTGGGACGAAACCCAGATTGGAATTGACTAGGGAAATTTGTCTTGGTGTAGAATCGCTTAATTGGGAGTGGACACATTTTTCCATGACTTGGTGAATTGGGAGAAGTGAGATTGGCCTGTAGTTTGAGACAGTGTTTTTTGTCCCCACTTTTGAAGATTGGGACAACTCTGGCAGTTTTCCAGGTCTTAGAGATATGGCCTGCAGACAGGATAGAGTTGACTATGGACGCAATTGGTTTGGCAATGGCTGGGCACCAAGTCGTAGGAACCTAGATTGTAGTAAGTCGGGTCCACATTGGCTGCTTAGTTTTTAGTGAGGAGCGCTTAAAATAATCCCTCTTCAGATATTGGGCCAAATGAAAATTGTGGGCAGTGTGGGAGGGGTGGGACTGTAGGGATACTCCCAGATGAGATTCTTTTTGGGGTTTGTGCTGTGTTCGCTAATATTATTGGCACACCCCACAAAGTAATCATTGAATGCATTTGCAATGTCTGGGGTTTGTCAGAGTAATATCCCCCTTAGTGATATTACTGGTTGTTGATGGTTAGGAGGCTGGAATATATGTTGTGATAACCTTCCAGAAGTTAGCTGGGTTTGATTTATCTGGAGGAGATTGTCAGAGTAATATTGTGGCTTTTGCATGCCTTGTTTGCCTTGTGCACTGTTCCGCATGCATCTGTAGTGATTGAGATCCTTGGTAGTGCCAGTTACTTTGTAGCTTTTCCCACAAGGCATCCCTGAACTGGTAGAGTGCTATAAGGTCAGGTGTACCCATGGAAGGTGGCCCCCCGTACCCTTATTTTGCGTAGTGGCGCATGGGTATCTCAGAGTTTTAAGAACTCTGATTGAAAATAGTCGAGCGCAAATCAGGGTCGGGAAGTAAATCGATTCTGTGCCATGGGCAGTTGGTAAGGTCACCAGAACTGTTGTGGGTTAAAGTTTTTAATGTTCTAGTGAGGAGAACTTTAGGGCTTGATTGGGTGCGGTTTATTTTCCTTACACAGTACACTATTGCATGTCACTGAAAATATCAGGAAGGATGCCAGAGGATTGGATTCTGCTGGGGTTTGAGGAGAGAATCCATTCTAGCAAGGAATGGTTATGCGATTTCAGGTTTATCCATGTGGGTTGGGATGAGTTGCGATAGGTAAGTGACTTGATTGTATCTTGGATTTTGTGGTTTTTAGGGTCAAGCCAGTTGAAGTTGAAATCCCCAAAACTAGCACTTTACTCTTCTCATTCGAGAGGAAATGGAGCCAAGAAATTGGGTGATATCAGTCAAGGATGTAGAGGGGCTTTAGGGGGGCGGTAGATGCCAGCAAGCAAGATGGGCTTAAAAAGGGGAGCAGATTTTGCAACTAGAATTTCAAAAGAGGGTGGTCTTGTGGGCAATTTAACAGTGTAAATTGTAATGTGTCTGCAATATAAATAACACCGCTCCTCCTCTCTTTGACCTATCTCTCCTACAAAATGGAGTATCCCTGAAAGGCATATTAGCATCAGGGTTTTAGGGGATAGCCATGTTTCTGTAAGAACGATGGCTTTGGGTTTATGCATAAGCACCATGCCCTTAGTTCGTCCAGTTTGGCAGCAGGCTCCGGATGTTTATATGGGCGACAGATAGCCCTTTTTTGGAATTTAAAGGTGGAATTCTCAGGGGCATGGGACAGAGCTGAATGGGAGGACCTGGGTTAGGTTCAATATCACCTGCTAAGAAGTAATAGTATGAGTAGAAATTTGGTTAGTGTTTGCAAGTGTAGTTTTGTGGTGTTTGCCATGAGTGAGCAGTGGTTGGTGTGCTGGTTTTTTAGAGTTCTCTCCACCAACATTCAGTAGATAGTGCAAGCTTTTGAGTAGTCCATGGTGTATGGTATGTTGGGTGTGGGCCAGGAGGAGGACTGTACGAAATCCAGCTCTATTACAGTGCATACTAATATATTACTATATATATACCTTATACACCATTTACATAAAATAATAAAAATTCTTCTAAGATCCCTCTGGAGATGAGTTAAAGACGCGCACGTTGATTTCCAGAGCTCCTAGACCGCTTAAGAATTCCTAAAAAGTAGCTTCGAAAACGCTAAGGTAAGTTTCACCAGAGTTGCTCTCTAATGTACCCGAGCTGGACTGTGAAATAATTTCCCTCTCACAATATTATGGCTGTGGGACAGTCCGAAAACGCACAAATTACCAGGGCCTAAGTACAGGCGATATACTGGGGGGACGGGGCGATCCCATAAACCCCTACAAGTTGCCCGTGATAGTACCAACGGGGATACGCACTATCATAATGCCTTTGGTCTGTGCTGAAGCAGGGCATCCCTGGCGGTGAGCCGCGTAATCTTCCCAGGGAGGATTTTGTCCAGGGGTCGTGCCCTATGTACCGGCAATCTGACTCGGTTCCCGTGTACATTTGGGGGTGGGACCAGATCTTGGGTTCCGCTAGCTAGAGTAATCCGAAAACACTTTTACGGAAGTCACCCTGAAATTCAAGTATGAGAATTCCACTGGTTAGCAGTCCCTGGAAGGCAAAGACACATACCTTCTTTAATGTTGCATATTTGACACCAATACATGGCAGAACATAATACAACAGTCAGCCCAAGAGCGACACTCTAGAGCCCCAAAACATGGATCAGGGGCAACCAAGTGGGCTTGACCTTTATTAGTGAGCCTGGTTACCCCCTCTCGGAACCATGGAATTGAAATCCCAGTCCTTACAGTGCATACAATAATTTATTTATATCTATTACCTTCTACACCATTTAATAAAAAAATATCACAAAATTCTTCTAAGTCCTCGGGAAGAGTGATGAGAAAGACGCGCACGTTCATTTTCAGAGACCTTAGACCTTTCCATAAGGAGTTAGCTTAAAAGTAGCTTGAAAGATAAAGAAATCTCCCTGGAGGAAACTATCAGGAGCCATTGGTTTCCCTTAAATTAGCTAAAACGCGGCCGGGACGGGTTTACCAACGCTTATATAAAACATTCTTGCCGATTCTCTCCACCTACTGGAGATATGTTCA
Organism: Ascaphus truei; assembly: GCA_036426205.1. Lineage (NCBI taxonomy): Eukaryota > Metazoa > Chordata > Amphibia > Anura > Ascaphidae > Ascaphus > Ascaphus truei. The sequence continues at coordinate 54,878 of WSYH01001412.1, read as the reverse complement.
ACTCTTTTGTAAGGGGAACCGATCCCCCTCTACAATCACCGTGGTAAACCTGACAAATCCACAAGGAGGGTAGAGACCTCTCCTTTGTGGCAACTATAGGCCAATCTCCCTTCTGAATACCGATTAAAACTCTTTAGCAAGATCTTGGCAAACAGGCTCAAACTTCTCCCACGGTCATTCATATAGATCAAGTAGGATTTGGGTCAGGTAGACAGACCTCTGACAACACCCGCAAAATTGTGGATATAATAGACATGTGCGCCTCACAGAACCAGCAGAGCGATGATCCTTAGTCTGAAGCAGAAAAAGCGGTGACAGAATCAAATGGTTCTTCCTTAGATCAAACTATGCTGAAATTTGGAGTTCAGTGGCCCCTTCCTGCAGGGGGTTAGAGCCCTCTACAAAAACCCAACAGCACATGTAAAAATTTCGGTGCTTCTCGGACCCCATTAAGATCAGAATGGAACCAGGCAGGGTTGCCCCCTTTCCCCTCTGTGTATTCGCCTAACAATTGAACCATTAGGCCACAATTAGGGAAGATCAGAGCATTACAGGTATTAGAATTGGCCGAAACAGAATACAAAATCTCTTTATTTGCTGATGAGGGATTCCTGACCTCGCGGACCCCCACGTCTCCCCCCCAATCTCCAAAGATTGCTATCCCAATTTGGTACAGTATCTGCTACAAAGTCAATATGGACAGTCAGAAGCGCTAAACGTATCCTATTAGACCAGAATGGAGACTCCTACAAGCTAACTATAAATACCGATGGAGCACTACCATATTAAATACCTAGAGTCAGAATCTCAAGCACCTATAGCTCCCTATAACCAATCAACTAACCCCCCCCCCCTTGTTTGACAAAATCAAAAAGACCTGGAGAAATGGAAAAAGCTCCAAATTTCCTGGTTTGGAAGAATTATATCAATAAAATGAATGTCTGGCCGAGACTTTCTATTCTTCCAAACAATCCCTTTCCCCCGTCCCAATCGCAGCCCTGAACACATATCCAGGCCCTTATTTCCATTCATTTGGAATGATAAACCAAGAGTTCCAAGGTCTGTGATGTTGTCCCCCAAGACAAGAGGAGGTGTGGGGGTCCCCGACGTGATCAATACTATTCAGCGGCCCAGTTTGAAGCAGGCGGTGGTTTGGAACTACGCAACCGGCCTCCACCTGCTGGCTAGCGATCGAATCAAATCATGTTGCACCTGCCACCCTCCAGGTCCATCTTTGGTCTCCTGTGGGAAGGGAGGGAGGACCACACGATTCGCTCTGGGGCAATGAGATGCACATGGGATGTCTGCTCAAGAACAAGGGAAATATGGCCGCTAGCTACCCGTCCCCAACTTACCCCCATCTTTGGAAAACCCACACTTCAGCCTGGGTGTTCCAAAAAACAATTCGACAAATTCCAAGGTCTAGGAAAAGGCTGATTGATGATCTGCTGAAAAACGAGGAGATCCCTCCTTCCAAGAACTCCCGACAAAACATAAATACCAAGGTCTCATCGTTCAATTTTGCAAATTAGGCACTTCCTTCTATCCCATGCCCCAAACGCTAAATTCCCCCCCATTAACCAGGTTTGAATCCCTTTGCAGCAAGGGCTCATACCAAGAGGTTATCTATCTCATCGATCTATAGGGGGATGGAGTCGGCACAGCCCCCCAATCCACAAGTATATGCAAAAATGGTCAGAGGACTTCAATGTACAGATAGAAATGGACGAGTGGGAGGATATCTGGGAGTTGGCCACAAAGACCTCAAGTCTGTAAGTGACAAAGAGAAATATATAAAATACTATTCCAGTGGTACCTGACCCCAGCTAGCTGCCAGATCTTCCCCGGCATCCGCCCTGTGCTGGAGGGATGTGGTCAAAAGGGGGACATGGCCCACATGGTGGTCATGTCCGAGATTCAGAGATACTGGACAAGATCCAGAAGCTGCTACAAGAAACTACGGGTCTTCTTTTCCCCCCTGGACACCTTGAACCTTCATGCTGAGCAACCTATAGACGACCTGCCCCCCCCCCCCCCTGGGTAGACTAGTATCAGCTATCCTAACCGCAGCCAGATGCTCAATAGCGGCGGCGTAGGAAACACACAAAGCCCCAGCGAGAAACACGGTGTGAGACGAATAGACGAGGTCATGGCCATGGATAAACTTATACAGCAATGCCCATAAAAAACTGCCACAGTTTCGAATACCTGGGACCCCTGGAGCGGCCGCTAGGACTAGGCCTGCATTAGGCCGTCCTCGTACTGATGGAAGGGAGGAGAAAACAGAGTTCCCCCATCTCCCCCCCCCCCCCCCCTCCCCAGTATGTCTTCCCCACCCTCCCCCCTACTTCCCCCCCCCCCACCAACTGAAAAATACCCATTTTGGGACACATGTTGTTTATCTCAGTGAAAAATCTGTCATGTGCCTATGACATGTCGTTATCATTTGGATGTATGTGTTTCAATAAAAAAGTGATAAAAAAAAAAAGTAGCTTTCGAAAAACGCTTAGGTTAAGTTCAGAGTTTGCTTCTATATGTACCGAAGCTGGACTTGGAAATAATTTCACTCTCACAACATTATGGCTGTTTGGAGACAGTCCGAACCACAAATACGGGTCCATGGTTCTGGGCATATACTGGGGGACGGGGACGACTCCCATAACCCCTGACTATACTGGGGATACGCGTATCACAATGCCTTACTGGGTCTGTGCTGAAGCAGGCATCCTGGCGGTGAGCCGCGTAACTGCTTTCCAGGGAGGATTTTGTCCGGAGGTCTGTGCTCTTATGTACCCGGGAATTGACTCGGTTCCCGTGGTACATTTTGGGGGTGACCAGTATCTCTGGTTCCCGCTAGCTAGACACAATCCGACACACTTTTAACGAAAGTCCACCCTGAATCTCATAGTCTGAGAATCTCCACTGGTTAGCAGTCCTGGAAAGGCAAAAGACACATACATTCTTTATTGTTGCATATTTGACACCCATACATGGCAGAACACTATACAACAGTCAGGCCCAAGAGCTGACACTCTAGGGCCCCAAAACATGGATAGGGGCAACGAGTGGACTTGACCTTTATTAGTGAGCCTGGTTACCCCCTCTCGAAAAAACGGACTTAGAATCCCAGCTCATATACAGTGCATACAAATATTATATATATACCTTCTATACACCATTTTAATAAAAATATCACCAAAATTCTTCTAAGTCCCTAGGGAAGAGTGAAAGACGCGCACGTTCATTTTCAGAGCTCCTAGACCTTCCTATAAGAAGTTAGCTAAAAGTAGCTTCGAAAAACGCTTAGGTTAAGTTTCAAAGTTGCTTCTAATGTACCGAAGCTGGACTTGGAAATAATTTCACCTCACAACATTATGTGGTTGGAGACAGTCCGAACCACAATACCGTGTCCATGGTTCTGGGCATATACTGGGGGACGGGACGACACCCATTAACCCCTGATATACCTGGGATACGCATATCATAATGCTTACTGGTCTGTTGAAGCAGGGCATCCTGGCGGTGAGCCGCTAACTGCTTTCAAGGGAGGATTTTGTCCAGAGGTCTGTGCCCTTATGTACCCGGAACTGACTCGGTTCCCGTTGCATTTTGGGGGTGACCAGTATCTCTGGTTCCCGGCTAGCTAGACACAATCCGACAACACTTTTAACGGAAAGTCCACCCTGAATCTCATAGTCTGAGAACTCACTGGTTAGCAGTCCTGGAAAGGCACAAAGAACCATACATTCTTTATTGTTGCATATTTGACACCCAATACATGGCAGAACATATACAACAGTCAGGCCCAAGAGCTGACACTCTAGGGCCCCAAAACATGGATCACTGGCAACAGATTGGGCTTGACCTTTATTAGTGAGCCTGGTTACCCCCTCTCGAAACCACGGACTTAGAAATCCCAGCTCATATACAGTGCATACAATATATTTATATATATACCCTTAACAACCATTTTAATAAAATATCACAAATTCTTCTAAGTCCCTCGGAGTTAGAGTAAAGACGCGACGTCATTTTCAGGCTCCTAGACCTGCTATAAGAAGTTAGCTAAAAGTAGCTTCGAAAAACGCTTAGGTTAAGTTTCAGAGTTGCTTCTAATGTACCGAAGCTGACTTGGAAATAATTTCACTCTCACAACATATGGCTGGTTGGAGACAGTCCGAACCACAATACCGGGTCCATGGTTCTGGGCATATACGGGGGGACGACTCCCATAAACCCCTGACTATACCGGGATACGCATATCATAATGCCCTATTGGTCTGTGCTGAAGCAGGGCATCCTGGCGTGTGAGCCGCGTAACTGCTTTCCAGGAGGATTTTGTCCAAGGTCTGTGCCCTTATTTACCCGTGATCTTGACTCGGTTCCCGGTACATTTGGGGGTGACCATATCTCTGGTTCCCGGCTAGCTAGACACAATCTGACAACACTTTTACCGGAAAGCCAACCTGAATCTCATAGTCTGAGAATCTCCACTGGTTAGCATTCCTAGAAAGGCAAAAGCACATACATTCTTTATTGTTGCATATTTGACACACCACATACATGGCAGAACATATACAACAGTAGGCCCAAGAGCTGACACTCTAGGGTCCCAAAACATGGTCAGGGCAACAGAGTGGGCTTGACCTTTATTTGTGAGACTGGTAACCCCCTCTCGGAACCACGAACTTAGAAAATCCAGCTCATATACAGTGCATACAATATATTTATATATATACCCTTATACACCATTTAAATAAAATCACAAAATTCTTCTAAGTCCCTGGAAGAGTTAAAGAGCGCACGTTCATTTTCAGAGCTCCTAGACCTTGCTTTAGAAGTTAGCTAAAAAGTAGCTTCGAAAAACGCAAGGTTAAGTTTCAGAGTTGCTTCTATGTACCGAAGCTGGACTTGGAAATAATTTCACTCTCACAACATTATGGCTGGTTTGGAGCAGTCCGAACCACAAATACCGCGTCATGGTTCGTGGCATATACTGGGGGGGACGGGGACGACTCCCATTAACCCCTGACTATAACCGGGGATACGCATATCATAATGCCTTACTGGTCTGTGCTGAAGCAGGGCATCCTGGCGTGGACCGCGTAACTGCTTTCCCAGGGAGGATTTGTCCAGGGTCTGTGCCCTTATGTACCCGGATCTGACTCGGTTCCCGTGTACATTTTGGTGGGGGACCAGTATCTCTGTTTCCCGCTAGCTAGACACAATCTGACAACACTTTATACGGAAAAGCAAACCTGATCTCAAGTCTGAGAATCTCCATGGGTGACAGTCTAGAAAGGCAAAAGACACATAATTCTTTATTGTTGCATATTTGACACCCAATACAGGCAGAACTATACAACAGTCAGGCCCAAGGCTGACACTTAGGGTCCCAAAACAGGATCAGGGCAACAGAGTGGGCATGACCTTTATTTGTGAGCCTGGTAACCCCCTCTCGGAACCACAGACTTAGAAATCCGCTAATACAGTGCAACAAATATATTTATATATATATACCCTTATACACCATTTAAAAAAATATCACAAAATTCTTCTAAGTCCCTCTGGAAGAGTTAAAGACGCGCACGTTCTCTTTCAGAGTCTGCTAACCTAGCTTTAAGAAGTTAGCTAAAAAGTAGCTTCGAAAAACGCTAAGGTTAAGTTTCAGAGTTGCCGTTCTAATGTACCGAAGCTGGACTTGGAAATAATTTCACTTCACAACATTATGGCTGGTTGGAGGACATTCCGGACACAAATACAGGGTCCATGGTTCTGGGCATATACTGGGGGGACGGGCCGGGATACCCATTAACCCCACTATACCGGGGATAGACATATCATAATGCCTATGGTCTGTGCTGAAGCAGGGCATCCTGGCGGTGAGCCGCGTAACTGCTTTCCGGGGGATTTTGGTCCGGGGTCTGTGCCTTATGTACCCGGGAATCTGACTCGGTTTCCGTGTACATTTTGGGGGTGACCAGTATCTCTGGTTTCCCGGCTAGCTAGACCAATCGACAACACTTTTACCGGAAAGTCCACCAATGAAATTCATAGTCTGAGAATCTCCACTGGTTAGCAGTCCTGAAAGGCAAAAGACACATACATTCTTTATTGTTGCATATTGAAACCCAATACATGGCAGAACATACATACAACAGTCAGGCCCAAGAGCTGACACTCTAGGGCCCCAAAACATGATCAGGGGCACCAAGTGGGCTTGACCTTTATTAGTGAGCCTGGTTACCCCTCCTCGGAACCAGAACTTAGAAATCCCAGATCATATACAGTGCATACAATATATTATATATATATACCCTTCTACACCATTTTTAATAAAAAATATCACAAAATTCTGTCTAAGTCCCTCGGGAAGAGTGAAGACGCGCACGTTCATTTCAGAGCCTCTAGCACTTCTATAAGGAGTTCGACTAAAAAGTAGTTCGAAAGAAATCTCCCTGGAGGAACATCAGGAGCCATTGGTTCCCTTAAATTAGCTAAACGCCCGAGCCTCGGACGGTTTACCAACGCTTATTATAAAAATTCTTGCCGATTCTCTCCCCCTACATCTGAGATAGTTCAACTCTTTCCTGTAGGGGAACCGATCCCCTCTACAATCACCGTGGTAAACCTGACAATTATCCACAAGAGGGGTAGAGACCCCTCCCTTTGTGGCAACTATAGGCCATCTCCCTCTCTGAATAACGATCTAAAACTCTTTAGCAAGATCTTGGCAAACAGGCTCAACCTAATTCTCCCACGGCTCATTCATATAGATCAAGTAGGATTTGGTAGGTAGACAGAACCTCTGACAACCACCCGCAAATTGTGGAGGTATATAGACCATGTGCGCCTCACAGGCAACCAGAGCGATGATAGTCTTGACGAGACAGAAAAAGCGTTTGACAGAATCAAATGGTTCTTCTAGATCAAACTATGCTGAAATTGGGATTCAGTGGCCCCTTCCTGCAGGGGGTTAGAGCCCTCTACCAAACCCAAGCACATGTAAAAATTTCAGTGGCTTCTCGGACCCCATTAAGATCAGAAATGGAACCAGGCAGGGTTGCCCCCTTTCCCCTTTGTTATATTCCCTCTACAATTGACCATTAGACGGCCACAATTAGGAAGATCAAGCATTAAAGGTATTAAATTGGCGAAAACAGAATACAAAATCTCTTTATTTGCTGATGTGTGATCCTGACCCTCGCGGACCCCACGTCTCCCTCCCCAATCTCAAAGATTGCTATCCCAATTTGGTACAGTATCTGACTACAAAGTCAATATGGACAAGTCAAAGCGCTAACGTATCCCTATTGACCAGGGATGGAGAATCCACAAGCTACTATAAATACCGATGGAGATACCCCTATTAAATACCTAGGAGTCAGAATCTCAAGCACCTATAGCTCCCTATACCATCCAACTACCCCCCCCCCCTTGTTTGACAAAATCAAAAAGACCTGGAACTGGAAAAAGCTCCAAATTTCCTGGTTTGGAAGATTATATCAATAAAAATGAATGTCCTGCCGAGACTTCTCTATTCTTCCAAACACTCCCTGTCCCGTCCAAATCGCAGCCCTGAAACATATCCAGGCCCTTATGTTCCAATTCATTTGGAATGATAAACGACAAGAGTTCCAAGGTCTGTGATGTTGTCCCCCAAGACAAGAGGAGGTGTGGGGTCCCCGACGTGATCAGATACATTCAGCGGCCCAGTTGAAGCGGCGGGGTGGTTTGGAACTACGAACCGGCCTCCACTGCTGGCTAGGATCGAATCACATCATGTTTGCACCGCCACCCTCCAGGTCATCTTTGGTCTCCTGTGGGAAGGGAGGGAGAGGACACGGACGATTCGCTCTGGGGGCAATGAGATGCACATGGGATGTCTGGCTCAGAACAAAGGGAAATATGGCCTGCTAGCTACCCCGTCCCAACCTCCCCCCCATATTTGGAAACCCACACTTCTGCTGCTGGGTGTTCCAAAAAACAATTCGAACAAATCCAAGGTCTGGAATAAGGCTGGATTGATGATCTGCTGAAAAACGAGGAGCTCTCTCCTTCCAAGAACTCCGCGACAAACATAAATACCAAGGTCTCCATCTGTTCAAATTTTTGCAAATTAGGCCACTTCCTTCATCCCTAGCCCCAAACGTAAATTCCCCCCATTAACCAGGTTTGAATCCCTTTGCAGCAAGGGCTCATACCAGAGAGGTCTGATCTCATCGATCTATAGGGGGAGGAGTCGGCAACCAGCCCCCCAATCAACAAGTATATGCAAAAATGGTCAGAGGAGGACTTCAAGTGACAGATAGAAATGACGAGTGGGAGGATTTGGAGTTGGCCACAAAGACCTCAATCTGTACAGTGACAAAAGAGAACATATATAAATACATTCCAGTGGTACCTGACCCCAGTAGGCTGAGCAGATCTTCCCCTGGCACTACCGACTGTGCTGGAGGGGATGTGGTCAAAAGGGGGACATGGCCCACATTTGGTGGTTCATGTCCGGAGATTCAGAGATACTCGGACAAAAGATCCAGAAGCTGCTACAAGAAACTACGGGGCTTCTTTTCCTGGACACCTGACTCATGCTGAGCAAACTATGACGACCTGCCCCCCCCCCCTGGGTAGACTAGTATCAAGCTATCCTAACCGCAGCCAGATGCTCAATAGCGGCGGTCATGGAAACACACCAAAGCCCCAGCGAGAAACACGTTGTTGAGACGAATAGACGAGGTCATGGCACATGGATAAACTTACAGCAATGCCCAATAAAAATGCCACAGTTTCTGAATACCTGGGACCCCTGAGAGCGGCCCGCTAGGACTAGGCCTGCATTAGCCGTCCTCGTACTGATGGAAGGGGAGGAAGAGAAAACAGAGTTCCCCATCCTCCCCACCCCCCTCCCCCAGTATGTCTTCCCCCCCTCCCCCCCTTATGACCCTTCCCCCCCCCCCCACCAAATGAAAATACCATTTGGGACAAAATGTGTTTATCTCAGTTGAAAAATCTTGTCATGTGCTATGACAATGGTCGTTATCATTGGGATGTATTGTTCTCAATAAAAAGTGATACAAAAAAAAAGTAGCTTCGAAACGCTTAGGTTAAGTTTCAGAGTTGCTTCTAATGTACCGAAGCTGGACTTGGAAATAATTTCACTCTCACAACATTATGGCTGGTTGGAGACAGTGCCGAACCACAAATAACGGGTCCATGGTTCTGGGCATATAATGCGGGGACGGGGACGACTCCCATTAAACCCTGACTATACTGGGGATACGCGTATCACAATGCCTTACTGGTCTGTGCTGAAGCAGGGCATCATGGCGGGTGAGCCGCGTAACTGCTTTCCAGGGAGGTTTGGTCCGGAGGTCTGTGCTCTTATGTACCCGGGAATTGACTCGGTTCCCGTGTACATTTTGTGGGTGACCGTATCTTCTGGTTCCCGGCTAGCTAGACACAAATCCGACAACACTTACCGAAAGTCCACCTGAATCTCATAGTCTGAGAAATCTCCACTGGTTAGCAGTCCTGGAAAGGCAAAGACACATACATTCTTATTGTTGCATATTTGACACCCCAATAATGGCAGAAACATACAACAGTCAGGCCCAAGAGGGACACTCTAGGGCCCCAAACATGGATCAGGGGCAACGAGAGGGACTTGACCTTTATAGTGAGCCTGGTTACCCCCTCTCGGAAAAACGGACTTAGAATCCCAGCTCATATACAGTGCATACACATATATAATATTACCCTTATACACACCATTTTAATAAAAAAATACAAAATTCTTCTAAGTCCCTCGGGAAGAGTGAAAGACGCGCACGTTCATTTTCAGAGCTCCTAGACCTTCCTATAAGAAGTTATCTAAAAAAGCAGCTTTCGAAAAACGCTTAGGTTAAGTTTCAGAGTTGCTTTAATGTACCGAAGCTGGACTGGAAATAATTTCACTCTCACAACATTTGGCTGGTTGGAGACAGTCCGAACCACAAATACCGAGGTCCATGGTTCGGGCATATACTGGGGGACGGGGGACGACTCCCATTAACCCTGACTATACCTGGGATACGCATATCATCATGCTTACTGGTCTGTGCTGAAGCAGGGCATCCTGGCGGTGAGCCGCGTCGAGTCTCGTCTACTGTCATGCTAAGGGAGGATTTGTCCAGATGTCTGTGCCCTTATGTACCCGGGAATCTGACTCGGTTCCCGTGTACATTTTGGGGTGACCAGTATCTTGGTTCCCGGCTAGCTAGACACAATCCGACAACACTTTAACGGAAAAGTCACCCTGAATCTCATAGTATGAGAATCTCCATGGTTAGCAGTCCTGGAAAGGCAAAGACACAAACATTCTATGTTGATGCATATTTGACACCCTACATGGCAGAACATATACAACAGTCAGGCCCAAGAGCTGACACTCTAGGGTCCCCAAAACATGGATAAGGGGGCAACAGAGTGGGCTTGACCTTTATGTGATACTTGGTAACCCCCTCTCGGAACCACGGATTAAAATCCCAGCATATACATTGTATACAATATATTATATATACAGTATACCTTATACACCATTTAATAAAAATATCACAAATTCTTCTACGTCCCTCGGTAAGAGTGAAAGACGCGCACGTTCATTTTCAGAGCTCCCTAGACCTCATAAGAAGTTAGCTAAAAGTAGCTTCGAAAAACGCTTGGTAAGTTTCAAGTTGCTTCTAATGTACCGAGCTGGACTTGGAAATAATTTCACTCTCACACATTATGGTGGTTGGAGACAGTCGAATCAACAAATACCAGGTCCATGGTTTGGCTATACTGGGGGGACGGGGACACGAAAAGCAGTTACGCGGCTCACCGCCAGGATGCCCTGCTTCAGCACAGAGCAGTAAGGCATTATGATATGCGTATCCCCGGTATAGTCAGGGGTTAATGGGAGTCGTCCCCGTCCCCCCAGTATATGCCCAGAACCATGGACCAGGTATTTGTGGTTCGGACTGTCTCCAACCAGCCATAATGTTGTGAGTGAAATTATTTCTAAGTCCAGCTTTGGTACATTAGAAGCAACTCTGAAACTTAACCTAAGCGTTTTTCGAAGCTACTTTTTAGCTAACTTCTTATAGGAAGGTCTAGAAGCTCTGAAAATGAACGTGCGCGTCTTTCACTCTTCCCGAGGGACTTAGAAGAATTTTGTGATATTTTTTATTAAATGGTGTATAAGGGTATATATATAAATATATTTTATGGCTAAAAATAGCTGGCTTGAAAAACGCTTAGTTAGTTTTCACGAGTTGCTTCTAATGTACCGAAGCTGGACTTGGAAATAGTTCACTTCACTCTCATCAACATTATGGCGGTCTGGAGACATTCCAGAACCCAAATAACCGACACCGGTCCCATGGTTCTGGGCATATATGGGGGGGACCGACTCCCATTAACCCCTGACTATACCGGGGATACGCATATCATAATGCCTATTTGGTCTGTGCTGAAGCAGGCATCCTGGCGGTGAGCCGCGTAACTGCTTTCCAGGGTAAGGATTTTGTCCAAGGTCTGTGCCCTTATGTACCGTGAATCTGACTCGGTTCCCGGGTGTACATTTTGGGGTGACCATTATCTCTGGTTCCGTCTAGCTAGACACATCTGACCACACTTTTACGGAAAAGCAAACCTGAACATCTCATATCTGAGACATCTCCACTGTTTAGCATCCTGAAAGGCAAAAGACACATCTTCTTTCTTTATTGTTGCATATTTGACAACCCAATACACTGGCACACATATACATACAACATATCAGGCCCAATGCTGACACTCTAGGGTTCCCAAAACTGGTCAGGGGCAACAGAGGTGGGCTTGACCTTTTATTTGTGAGCCTGGTACCCCTCTCGGAACCACGAACTTAGAAATCCCAGCTCATATACCGTGCATACATATATTTATATATTACCCTTAATACACCATTTAATAAAAATATCACAAATCTCAGTCTAAGTCCCTCTGGAGAGTTAAAGACGCGCACGTTCATTTTCAAGCTCCTAGACCTTGCTTAAAGAGTTATCTAAAAGTAGCTTCGAAAAACGCTAAGGTTAAGTTTCAGAGTTGCTTCTAATTTACCGAAGCTGGACTTGGAATAATATTCACTCTCCTAAACATTATGGCTGGTTGGAGACAGTCCGAACCACAAATATCCCGGTCCCATGGTCTGGGCATATACGTGGGGGACGTGACGACTCCCATTAACCCCTGACATACCGGGATACGCATATCATATGCCTTACTGGTCTGTGCTGAAGCAGGGCATCCTGGCGGTGAGCCGCGTCAGCTTTTCACGGGAGGATTTTGTCCAGGGGTCTGTGCCCTTATGTAACCCGGGATCTGACTCGGGTTCCCGTGTACTTGTGGGGTGACCAGTATCTTCGTTTCCCCGGCTTCTAGACACAAATCTGACAACACTTTTACCGGAAAAAAAGCAAACCTGAATCTCAAGTCCTGAGAATCTCCCTGGTTAGCAGTCCTAGAAAGGCAAAAGACACATACATTCTTTATTGTTGCATATTTGACACACCCATTACATGGCAGAACATTACAACAGTCAGGCCACAGAGCTGACACTCTAGGGTCCCAAAACATGGATCAGGGGCAACAGAGTGGGCATGACCTTATTTGTGAGCCTGGTAACCCCCTCTCGGAACCCACAGACTTAGAAAATCCCAGCTCATACACGTGCATACAATATATTTATATTATATCCCTTATACAACCATTTAAATAATATATCACAAAATTCTTCTAGTCCCTCTTGAAGAGTTAAGACGCCACGTTCATTTGTCACGAGCCCTATACCTAGCTTTAAGAAGTTAGCTAAAAAGTAGCTTCGAAAAACGCTAATGTAAGTTTCAGAGTTTGCTTCTTACTGTACCGAAGCTGGACTTGGAATATAATTTCCTTCTCACAACATTATGGCTGGTTGTGAGACATCCAACCACAATACGGGTCCCATGGTTTCTGGGCATATACTGGGGGGACGGGGCCCGACTCCCATTAATCCCCTGACTATCCGGGATACGCAATCTCATAATGCCTTACTGGTCTGTGCTGAACAGGGCATCCTGGGCGGTGAGCCGCGTAACTGCTTTCCAGGGAGGAATTTGTCCGGTGTCTGTGCCCTTATGTACCCGGATCTGACTCGGTTCCCGTGTACATTTTGGGGGTGACCAGTATCTCTGGTTCCCGGCTAGCTAGACCAATCCGACAACACTTTTACCGAAAGTCCACCCTGAAATTCATTAGTCTGAGAATCTCCACTGGTTAGCAGTCCTGGAAAGGCACAAAGACACATACATTCTTTATTGTTGCATATTGAAACCCAATACATGGCAGAACATACATACAACGTCAGGCCCAAGAGCTGACACTCTAGGGCCCCAAAACATGGATCAGGGGCAACACAATGGGCTTGACCTTTATTAGTGACCTGGTTTACCCCTCCGCGGAACCATGGACTTAGAAATCCCAGATCATATACAGTGCATACAATATACTTTATATATATATACCCTTCTACACCATTTTAATAAAAAATATCACAAAATTCTTCTAAGTCCCTCGGGAAGAGTGAAAGACGCGCACGTTCATTTTCAGAGACCTTAGACCTTTCCTATAAGGAGTTAGCTAAAATAGCTTCGAAGAATCTCCCTGGAGGAACTATCAGGAGCCATTGGTTCCCTTAAATTAGCTAAAAAAACGCCCGGCCCGACGGGTTTACCAACGATTATTATAAAACATTCTGCTGCCATTCTCTCCCCCTACCTCTGATATAGTTTCAACTCTTCCTGTAAGGGGAACCGATCCCCTCTACAATCAACCGGTAAACCTGACAATTATCCCACAAGGAGGGTAGAGACCCTCTCCTTTGTGGCAACTATAGGCCAATCTCCCTTCTGAATACCGATCTAAACTCTTTAGCAAATCTTGGCAAACAGGCTCAACCTCATTCTCCCCACGGCTCATCATATGATCAAGGTAGGATTTGTGTCAGGTAGACAGACCTCTGACAACACCCGCAAAATTGGGGATATAATAGACCATGTGCGCCTCACAGGAACCGAAGCGATATCCTTAGTCTTGACGCAGAAAAAGCGTTTGACAGAATCATGGTTTTCTTCCAATCAAACTATGCTGAAATTTGATTCAGTGCCCCTTCCTGAAGGGGGTTAGAGCCCCTACTACCAAAACCCAACAGCACATGTAAAAATTTCAGGTGGCTTCTCGGACCCCATTAAGATCGAAATGGAACCAGGCAGGGTTGCCCCCTTTCCCTTTGTTATTTCCCCTAACAATTGAACCATTAGCGGCCACAATTAGGGAAGATCGAGCATTAAAAGTATTAAATTGGCGAAACAGAATACAAAATCTCTTTTATTGCTGATGATGTGACCTGACCCTCGCGGACCCCCACGTCTCCTCCCCAATCTCAAGATTGCTATCCCAATTTGTACAGTATCTGACTACAAGTCAATGTACAAGTCAGAAGCGCTAAACGTATCCCTATTAGACCAGGAATGGAGACTCCTACAAGCTACCTATAAATACCGATGGAGCACTACCCATTTAAATACCTAGAGTCAGAATCTCAAGCACCTATAGCTCCCTATACCAATCCAACTACCCCCCCCCCCTTGTTTGACACAAATCAAAAAAGACCTGGAGAAATGGAAAAAGCTCCAAATTCCTGGTTTGGAAGAATTATATCAATAAAAATGAATGTCCTGCCGAACTTCTCTCTTCTTTCCAAACACTCCCGTCCCCGTCCCAATCGCAGCCCTGAAACATATCCGGCCCTTATGTTCCAATTCATTTGGAATGATAAACGACCAAGAGTCAAGGTCTGTTGATGTTGTCCCCCAAGACAGAGGATGGTGTGGGGTCCCCGACGTGATCAGATACTATTCAGCGCCCAGTTTGAAGCAGGCGGTGGTTTGGAACTACGAACCGGCCTCCACCTGCTGGCTAGCGATCGAATCACACTCATGTTGCACCTCCACCCTCCAGGTCCATCTTTGGTCTCCTGTGGGAAGGGAGGGAGACCACGACGATTCGCTCTGGGGGCAATGAGATGCCCATGGTGTCTGGCTCAAGAACAAAGGGAAATATGCCTGCTAGCTACCCCGTCCCAACTTACCCCCATCTTTGAAACCCACACTTCCTGCCTGGGTGTTCAAAAAACAATTCGACAAATTCCAAGGTCTTGGAATAAGGCTGATTGATGATCTGCTGAAAAACGAGGAGATCCTCTCCTTCCAAGAACTCCGCGACAAAACTAATACCAAGTCTCCATCTGTTCAAATTTTTGCAAATTAGGCACTTCCTCTATCCCTAGCCCCCAAACGCTAAATTCCCCCCATTAACCAGGTTTGAATCCCTTTGCAGCAAGGGGCTCATACCGAGAGGTCTGATCTCATCGATCTATAGGGGGGAGTCGGCAACCAGCCCCCCAATCCACAGTATATGCAAAAATGGTCAGAGGACTTCAATGTACAGATAAAATGGACGAGTGGGAGATATCTGGGAGTTGGCCACAAACCTCAATCTGTACAGTGACAAAGAGAACATATATAAAATACTATTCCAGTGGTACCTGACCCCACTGCTGAGCCAGATCTTCCTGGCACTCCCCCTGTTGCTGGAGGGATGTGGTCAAAGGGGGACATGGCCCACATTTGGTGGTCATGTCCGGAGATTCAGAGATACTGGACAAGATCCAGAACTGCTACAAAAACTACGGGGCTTCTTTTCCCCCTGGACACCTTGACCTTCATGCTGAGCAAACCTATAGACGACCTGCCCCCCCCCCCCCTGGGTATACTAGTATCAGCTATCCTAACCGCAGCCAGATGCTCAATAGCGGCGGCATGGAAACACACCAAAGCCCCAGGAGAAACACGGTGTTGAGACGAATAGACGAGGTCATGGCCAGGGATAAACTTACAGCAATGCCCAATAAAAATTCCACAGTTTCTGAATACCTGGGACCCCTGGAGCGGCCCGCTAACTAGGCCTGCATTAGGCCGTCCTCGTACTAGGAAGGGAGGAAGAAAACAGAGTTCCCCCATCCTCCCCCCCCTCCCCCCAGTGTCTTCCCCACCCTCCCCCCCTTAAGACCTTCCCCCCCCCCCCCCCACACTGAAAAATACCATTTTGGGACAACTGTTGTTTTATCTCAGTTGAAAATCTTGTCATGTGCCTATGACATGGTCGTTTATCATTTGGATTATGTTGTTCTCAATAAAAAAGTGATACAAAAAAAAAGTAGCTTCGAAAACGCTTAGTTAGTTTCAGAGTTGCTTCTAATGTACCGAAGCTGGACTTGGAAATAATTTCACTCTCACAACATTATGGCTGGTTGGAGACAGTCCGAACCACAAATAACGGGTGTCCATTTGCTGGGCATTACTGGGGGGGACGGGACGACCCCCATTAACCCCTGACTATACTGGGGATAACGCGTATCACAATCCTACTGGTCTGTGCTGAAGCAGGGCATCCTGGCGGTGAGCCGCGTAACTGCTTTCCAGGGAGGATTTTGTCCGGAGTCTGTGCTCTTATTACCCCGGGAATCTGACTCGGTTCCCGTGTACATTTTGGTGTGACCAGTATCTCTGGTCCCGTAGCTAGACACAATCCGACAACACTTTAACGAAAGTCCACCCTGAACTCATATCTGAGAATCTCCACTGTTAGCAGTCCTGGAAAGGCAAAAGACACATACATTCTTTATTGTTGCTATTTGACACCCAATACATGGCAGAACATATACAACAGTCAGGCCCAAGAGCTGACACTCTAGGGCCCCAAAACATGGATCAGGGCAACAGAGTGGACTTGACCTTATTAGTGAGCCTGGTTACCCCCTCTCGGAAAAACGGACTTAGAATCCCAGCTCATATACAGTGCATACATATATTTATAATATACCCTTATACACCATTTTATAAAAAATATCACAAAATTCTTCTAAGTCCCTCGGAAGAGTGAAAGACGCGCACGTTTCATTTTCAGAGCTCCTAGACCTTCCTATAAGAAGTTATCTAAAAAGCAGCTTCGAAAACGCTTAGGTTAAGTTTCAGAGTTGCTTCTAATGTACCGAAGCTGGACTTGGAAATAATTTCACTCTCACAACATTATGGCTGGTTGGAGACAGTCCGAACCACAATACCGGTCCATGGTTCTGGCATATACTGGGGGGACGGGGACGACTCCCATTAACCCCTGACTATACCTGGGATAACGCATTCATAATGCCTTACTGGTCTGTGCTGAAGCAGGGCATCCTGGCGGTGAGCCGCGTAACTGCTTTCAAGGGAGGATTTTGTCCAATGTCTGTGCCCTTATGTACCCGGGAATCTGACTCGGTTCCCGTGTACATTTTGGGGTGACCAGTTACTCTGGTTCCCGGCTAGCTAGACCAATCCGACAACACTTTTAACGGAAAGTCCACCCTGAATCTCATAGTCTGAGAATCTCCACTGGTTAGCAGTCCTGAAAGGCAAAAGACACAAACATTCTTTATTGTTGCATATTTGACACCCAATACATGGCAGAACAATCAACAGCAGCCAAGAGCTGACACTCTAGGGTCCCAAAACATGGATAAGGGCAACAAGTGGGCTTGACCTTTATTTGTGATACTGGTAACCCCCTCTCGGAACCACGGACTTAAAATCCCAGCTCATTACATTGTATCCAATATTTATATATACATATACCCTTATACACATTTAATAAAAATATCACAAAATTCTTCTAATCCCTCGGTAAGAGTGAAAACGCGCCACGTTCATTTTCAGAGCTCCTAGACCTTCCTATAAGAAGTAGCTAAAGTAGCTTCGAAAAACGCTTAGGTTAAGTTTCAATTTCTTCTAGGTACCGAGCTGACTTGGAAATAATTTCACTCTCACAACATTATGGCTGGTTGGAGACAGGTCCGAATCACAAATACCAGGTCCATGGTTTTGGCATTACTGGGGGACGGGGACGACTCCCATTAACCCCTGACTATACCGGGATACGCATATCATAATGCCTTACTGGTCTGGGCTGAAGCAGGGCATCCTGGCGGTGAGCCGCGTAACTGCTTCCAGGGAGGATTTTGTCCGAGGTCTGTGCCCTTATGTACCCGGGAATCTGACTCGGTTCCCGGGTACATTTGGGGGTGACCAGTATCTCTGGTTCCCGGCTAGCTAGACACAATCCGACAACACTTTTAACGGAAAGTCCACCCTGAATCTCATAGTCTGAGAATCTCCTGGTTAGCAGTCCTGGAAAGGCAAAAGACACATACATTCTTTATTGTTGCATATTTGACACCCATACATGGCAGAACATATACAACAGTCAGACCCAAGAGCTGACACCTCTAGGTCCCAAAACATGGATAGGGGCAACAAGTGGGGCTTGACCTTTATTTGTGATACTGGTAACCCCCTCTCGGAACCACGGACTAAAAATCCCACTCATATACAGTGCATACAATAATTTATATATATAACCCTTATACACCATTTTATAAAAAATATCACAAAATTCTTCTAATCCCTCGGGAAGGGTGAAAGACGCGCACGTTCATTTTCAAAGCTCCTAGACCTTCCTATAAGAAGTTATCAAAAAGCAGCTTCGAAAAACCTAAGGTTAAGTTTCAGAGTTGCTTCTAATGTACCGAAGCTGGACTTGGAAATAATTTCACTCTCCCAACATTTGGCTGGTTGGAGATAGTCCGAACCACAATTATTTATTTATAAATATTTTACCAGGAAGTAATACATTGAGAGTTCCTCTCGTTTTCAAGTATGTCCTGGGCACAGAGTAAAACAATAATACATGGTTACAAATACAGTTACATAAGAACAGGGTATACTTATATACAGACATTGCGTGCACAGTTAAAGAAACATATTTATGAGCGTAGAAACTTTACAGACCAGGTTAAAATGTGAGACAGCCTTAGATTTGAAAAGAACTTAAACTGGGGTGTGATATGAGAGTCTCTGGTAGGTTTTTCCAGTTTTGGGGTGCAACGAAGGAGACGGAGGAACGGCTGGATACTTGTTTGACCTTGGACCATGAATAGTCTTTTGGAGTCTGATCTCAGGTGATAAGTGCTGCAAGTGGTAGGGGTGAGGAGCTTGTTCAGGTAGCTGGGTAGCTTGCCCATGAAGAATTAAAGGCAAGACAGGAAGTTGAACCTTGCCCTAGACTCTAGTGTTGACCAATCTAGTTCTTGAGCATTTCGCACTGATGTGTGTTGTAGTTGCAATGGAGAACAAAACGACAAATTGAATTGTAGAGGGTGTCAAGTTTGCTAGAGGTGGGTTTGAGGAGCCGAGCCATATACTATGTTCTCCATAGTCAATAATTGGCATTAGCATCTGCTGTGCGATACGCTTTCTGACCGGAGACTTAGGGAGATTTGTTCCTGTAAGTACCCCTAGTTTGCATAGGTCTTGGTTGTCAGGGTATCAATGTGCATCCCGAATGTTAAGTGGGATTCAAACCATAAGCCCAGGTATTTAAAACTAGTGACAGGTGTTAGGGTGGTGTTAGCGTTGGTTCTAATCAGGACTCAGTCACTGGAAGCTTTACAAATTTTAGTCTTGGTCCACATACCATTGTTACAGTCTTGTCAGTGTTTAAAAACAGTTTGTTTTGGGAAATCCAGTTTTTTGAGTCTCAAAAAGTCAGACTGAAGTATGTGTTGTAAGGTCAGAGAGCTATGGCTGTGTGCATATAGGATTGTGTCATCTGCATACATTGTATTGAGGCTTCCTTACAAGCTGTGGGAAGATCATTGATGAACACTGAGAAGAGTAGGGCCCCAGTACAGAGCCTTGCGGTACACCACAGGTGATATCCAGGGGGTTGGAGTTAGACCTGAGATGGACACATGTTGGGATCTTTCTGATAGGTAGACTGAAACCAGTTTAAAGCATTTTCCCTATTCCAGAGCTCTGGAGTTTGTTAAGCAGGATAGCATGATCAACTGTGTCAAAACCTTTGCAAAATCTAGGAATACTGCAACCAGTGAGTTGTCCCCGTTCCATTCCACACTGGATTTCATTGCAAACTTTAGCAGGGTAGTACGGTGGGTGTTTGGGACGAAACCCAGATTGGAATTGACTAGGGAAATTTGTCTTGGTGTAGAATCGCTTAATTGGAGTGGACACATTTTTCCATGACTTTGGTGAATTGGGAGAAGTGAGATTGGCCTGTAGTTTGAGACAGTGTTTTTTGTCCCACTTTTGAAGATTGGGACAACTCTGGCAGTTTTCCAGGTCTTAGAGATATGGCCTGCAGACAGGATAGAGTTGACTATGGACGCAATTGGTTTGGCAATGGCTGGGCACCAAGTCGTAGGAACCTAGATTGTAGTAAGTCGGGTCCACATTGGCTGCTTAGTTTTTAGTGAGGAGCGCTTAAAATAATCTCCTCTTCAGATATTGGGCCAAATTGAAAATTGTGGGCAGTGTGGGAGGGGTGGGACTGTAGGGATACTCCCAGATGAGATTCTTTTTGGGGTTTGTGCTGTGTTCGCTAATATTATTGGCACACCCCACAAAGTAATCATTGAATGCATTTGCAATGTCTGGGGGTTTGGTCAGAGTAATATCCCCCTTAGTGATATTACTGGTTGTTGAATGGTTAGGAGGCTGGAATATATGTTGTTGATAACCTTCCAGAAGTTAGCTGGGTTTGATTGTATCTGGAGGAGATTGTCAGAGTAATATTGTGGCTTTTGCATGCCTTGTTTGCCTTGTGCACTGTTCCGCATGCATCTGTAGTGATTGAGATCCTTGGTAGTGCCAGTTTACTTTGTAGCTTTTCCCACAAGGCATCCCTGAACTGGTAGAGTGCTATAAGGTCAGGTGTCACCCATGGAAGGTGGCCCCCCGTACCCTTATTTTTGCGTAGTGGCGCATGGGTATCTCAGAGTTTTAAGAACTCTGATTGAAAATAGTCGAGCGCAGAATCAGGGTCGGGAAGTAAATCGATTCTGTGCCATGGGCAGTTGGTAAGGTCAGCCAGAACTGTTGTGGGTTAAAGTTTTTAATGTTTCGTGTGAGGAGAACTTTAGGGCTTGATTGGGTGCGGTTTATTTTCCTTACACAGTACACTATTGCATGTCACTGAAAATATCAGGAAGGATGCCAGAGGATTGGATTCTGCTGGGGTTTGAGAGAGAATCCATTCTAGCAAGGAATGGTTATGCGATTTCAGGTTTATCCATGTGGGTTGGGAATGAGTTGCGATAGGTAAGTGACTTGATTGTATCTTGGATTTTGTGGTTTTTAGGGTCAAGCCAGTTGAAGTTGAAATCCCCAAAACTAGCACTTTACTCTTCTCATTCGAGAGGAAATGGAGCCAAGAATTGGGTGATATCAGTCAAGGATGTAGAGGGCTTATAGGGGGGCGGTAGATGCCAGCAAGCAGATGGGCTTAAAAGGGGAGGCAGATTTTGCAACTAGAATTTCAAAGAGGGTGGTCTTGTTGGGCAATTTAACAGTGTAAATTGTAATGTGTCTGCAATATAAAATAACACCGCTCCTCCTCTCTTTGACCTATCTCTCCTACAATGGAGTATCCCTGAAAGGCAATATTAGCATCAGGGTTTTAGGGGATAGCCATGTTTCTGTAAGAACGATGGCTTTGGGTTTAGCATAAGCACCATGCCCTTAGTTCGTCCAGTTTTGGCAGCAGGCTCCGGATGTTATATGGGCGACAGATAGCCCTTTTTGGAATTTAAAGGTGGAATTCTCAGGGGCATGGGACAGAGCTGAATGGGAGGACCTGGGTTAGGTTCAATATCACCTGCTAAGAAGTAATAGTATGAGTAGAAATTTGGTTAGTTGTTTGCAAGTGTAGTTTTGTGGTGTTTGCCATGAGTGAGCAGTGGTTGGTGTGCTGGTTTTTTAGAGTTCTCTCCACCAACATTCAGTAGATAGTGCAAGGCTTTTGAGTAGTCCATGGTGTATGGTTATGTTGGGTGTGGGCCAGGAGGATGCTGATCCCTATTAGACCAGGAATGGAGACTCCTACAAGCTAACTATAAATACCGATGGAGCACTACCCATATTAAATACCTAGGAGTCAGAATCTCAGAGCACCTATAGCTCCCTATACCAATCCAACTCAACCCCCCCCCCCTTGTTTGACAAAATCAAAAAAGACCTGAGAGAAATGGAGAAAAAGCTCCAATTTCCTGGTTTGGAAGAATTATATCAATAAAATGAATGTCCTGCCGAGACTTCTCTATTTCTTCCAAAACCATCTCCCTGTCCCCGTCCCAATCGCAGCCCTGAAACATATCCAGGCCCTATGTTCCAATTCATTTGGAATGATAAAACGACAAGAGTTCCAAGGTCTGTGATGTTGGTCCCCCAAGAAAGAGGGGTGGTGGGGTCCCCGACGTGATCAATACTATTCAGCGGCCCAGTTGAAGCAGCGGGGTGGGTTTGGAACTACAACCGGCCTCCACCTGCTGGCTAGCGATCGAATCCACATCATGTGCACCTGCCACCCCCCAGGTCCATCTTTGGTCTCCTGTGGGAAGGGATGGGAGGAGACACGGACGATCGCTCTGGGGGCAATGAGATGCACATGGGATGTCTGGCTCAAGAACAAAGGGAATATGGCCTGTAGCTACCCGTCCCAACTATACCCCCATCTTTGGAAACCCACACTTCCTGCCTGGGTGTTCCAAAAAACAATTCGACAAATTCCAAGGTCTTGAATAAGGCTGATTGATGATCTGCTGAAAAACGAGGAGATCCTCTCCTTCCAAGAACTCCCGACAAACATAAATACCAAGGTCTCCATCTGTTCAAATTTTGCAAATTAGGCACTTCCTTCTATCCCTAGCCCCAACACGCTAAATTCCCCCCATTAACCAGGTTTGAATCCCTTTGCAGCAAGGGCTCATACCAAGAGGTCTGATCTCATCGATCTATAGGGGGAGGAGTCGGCACCAGCCCCCCAATCCAAGTATATGCAAAATGTGTCAGAGGACTTCAATGTACAGATAGAAATGGACGAGTGGGAGGATTACTGGGAGTTGGCCACAAAGACTCAATCTGTACGTGACAAAGCAGAACATATATAAAATACTATTCCAGTGGTACCTGACCCCAGCCTAGCTGAGCCAGATCTTCCTGGCACTTGCCCGACCTGTGCTGGAGGGGATGTGGTCAAAAGGGGGACAGGCCCACATTTGTGGTCATGTCCGAGAATTCAGAGATACTGGACAAGATCCAGAAGTGCTACTACAAGAACTACACGGGCTTCTTTCCCCCCTGGACACCTTGACCTTCATGCTGAGCAACCTATAGACGACCTGCCCCCCCCCCCCCCCCCTGGTAGACTAGTATCAGCTATCCTAACCGCAGCCAGATGCTCAATAGCGGCGGCATGGAAACACACCAAAGCCCCAGCGAGAAACACGTGTTGAGACGAATAGACGAGGTCATGGCCATGGATAAACTTATACAGCAATGCCCAATAAAAATGCCACAGTTTCTGAATACCGGGACCCCTGGAGCGGCCCGCTAGGACTAGGCCTGCATTAGGCCGTCCTCCGACTGAGGAAGGGGAGGAAGAAAACAGAGTTCCCCCATCTCCCCCCCCCTCCCCCAGTATGTCTTCCCCACCCTCCCCCCTTAGACCTTCCCCCCCCCCCCCCCACCAACTGAAAATACCATTTTGGGACAACATGTTGTTATTCTCATTGAAAATCTTGTCAGTGCCTATGACATGTCGTTATCATTTGGATGTATGTTGTTCTCAATAAAAAGTGATACAAAAAAAAAAGTAGCTTCGAAAACGCTTAGGTTAAGTTTCAGAGTTGCTTCTAATGTACCGAAGCTGGACTTGGAAATAATTTCACTCTCACAACATTATGGCTGGTTGGAGACAGTCCGAACCACAAATACGGGTCCATGGTTTGGGCATATACTGGGGGACGGGGACGACTCCCATTAACCCCTGACTTAACTGGGGATACGCGTATCACAATGCCTTACTGGTGCTGTGCTGAAGCAGGGCATCCTGGCGGTGAGCCGCGTAACTGCTTTCCAGGGAGGATTTGTCCGGATGGTCTGTGCTCTTATGTACCCGGGAATCTGACTCGGTTCCCGTGTACATTTTGTGGGTGCCAGTATCTCTGGTTCCGGCTAGCTAGACACAATCCGAACACTTTTACCGAAAGTCCACCCTGAATCTCATAGTCTGAGAATCTCCACTGGTTAGCAGTCCTGGAAGGCAAAAAGACACATACATTCTTTTTGTTGCATATTGACACCAATACATGGCAGAACATATACAACAGTCAGGCCCAAGAGCTGACCCTCTAGGGCCCCAAAACATGGATCAGGGGCAACAGAGTGGACTTGCCTTTATTAGTGAGCCTGGTTACCCCCTCTCGGAAAAACGGACTTAGAAATCCCAGCTCATATACAGTGCATACAATATATTTATATATATACCCTTATACACCATTTAATAAAAAATATCACAAAATTTCTTCTAAGTCCCCGGAAGAGTGAAGAAAGCGCGCACGTTCATTTTCAGAGTCCCTAGACCTTCCTATAAGAGTATCTAAAAAGTAGTTCGAAAAACGCTTAGGTTAAGTTTCAGAGTTGCTTCTAATGTACCGAAGCTGGACTTGGAAATAATTTCACTCTCCAACATTATGGGGTTGGAGACAGTCCGAACCACAATCCGGTCCATGGTTCTGGGCATATACTGGGGGGACGGGGACGACTCCCATTAACCCCTGACTATACCTGGATACGCATATCATAATGCCTTACTGGTCTGTGCTGAAGCAGGGCATCCTGGCGGGTGAGCCGCGTAACTGCTTCAAGGAGGATTTTGTCCAGAGGTCTGTGCCCTTATGTACCCGGGAATCTGACTCGGTTCCCGTGTACATTTGGTGGGGACCAGTAATCTCTGGTTCCGGCTAGCTAGACACAATCGACAACACTTTTAACGGAAAGTCACCCTGAATCTCATAGTTGAGATCTCACGGTTAGCAGTCCTGGAAAGGCAAAGACACAACATTCTTTATTGTTGACTATTGACACACAATACATGGCAGAACATATACAACAGTCAGGCCCAGAAGCTGACACTCTAGGGTCCCAAAACATGGATAAGGGCAACAGATTGGGCTTGACCTTATTGTGATACTGGTAACCCCTCTCGGAACCACGGCTTAAAAATCCCACTCATATACAGTGCATACAATATGATTTGAACTTCTTATAGCAAGGTCTAGGAGCTCTGAAAATGAACGTGCGCGTCTTTAACTCTTCCCGAGGGACTTAGAAGAATTTTGTGATATATTTATTAAAATGGTGTATAAGGGTATATATATAAATATATTGCATGCACTGTATATGAGCTGGGAGTTCTAAGTCCGTGGTTTCGAGAGGGGGTAACCAGGCTCACAAATAAAGGTCAAGCCCACTCTGTTGCCCATTATCCATGTTTTGGGGCCCTAGAGTGTCAGCTCTTGGGCCTGACTGTTGTATATGTTCTGCCATGTATTGGGTGTCAAATATGCAACAATAAAGAATGTATGTGTCTTTTGCCTTTCCAGGACTGCTAACCAGTTGAGATTCTCAGACTATGAGATTCAGGGTGGACTTTCCGTTAAAAGTGTTGTCGGATTGTGTCTAGCTAGCCGGGAACCAGAGATACTGGTCACCCCCAAAATGCAAACGGGAACCGAGTCAGATTCCCGGGTACATAAGGGCACAGACCTCTGGACAAAATCCTCCCTTGAAAGCAGTTACGCGGCTCACCGCCAGGATGCCCTGCTTCAGCACAGACCAGTAAGGCATTATGATATGCGTATCCCAGGTATAGTCAGGGGTTAATGGGTGTCGTCCCCGTCCCCCCAGTATATGCCCAGAACCATGGACACGGTATTTGTGGTTCGGACTGTCTCCAACCAGCCATAATGTTGTGAGAGTGAAATTATTTCCAAGTCCAGCTTCGGTACATTAGAAGCAACTTTGAAACTTAACCTAAGCGTTTTTCGAAGCTACTTTTTAGCTAACTTCTTATGGAAGGTCTAGGAGCTCTGAAAATGAACGTGCGCGTCTTTCACTCTTCCCGAGGGACTTAGAAGAATTTTGTGATATTTTTTATTAAAATGGTGTATAAGGGTATATATATAAATATATTGTATGCACTGTATATGAGCTGGGATTTCTAAGTCCGTTTTTCCGAGAGGGGGTAACCAGGCTCACTAATAAAGGTCAAGTCCACTCTGTTGCCCCTGATCCATGTTTTGGGGCCCTAGAGTGTCAGCTCTTGGGCCTGACTGTTGTATATGTTCTGCCATGTATTGGGTGTCAAATATGCAACAATAAAGAATGTATGTGTCTTTTGCCTTTCCAGGACTGCTAACCAGTGGAGATTCTCAGACTATGAGATTCAGGGTGGACTTTCGGTAAAAGTGTTGTCGGATTGTGTCTAGCTAGCCGGGAACCAGAGATACTGGTCACCCCCAAAATGTACACGGGAACCGAGTCAGATTCCCGGGTACATAAGAGCACAGACCTCCGGACAAAATCCTCCCTGGAAAGCAGTTACGCGGCTCACCGCCAGGATGCCCTGCTTCAGCACAGACCAGTAAGGCATTGTGATACGCGTATCCCCAGTATAGTCAGGGGTTAATGGGAGTCGTCCCCGTCCCCCCAGTATATGCCCAGAACCATGGACCCGCTATTTGTGGTTCGGACTGTCTCCAACCAGCCATAATGTTGTGAGAGTGAAATTATTTCCAAGTCCAGCTTCGGTACATTAGAAGCAACTCTGAAACTTAACCTAAGCGTTTTTCGAAGCTACTTTTTTTTTGTATCACTTTTTTATTGAGAACATCATACATCCAAATGATAACGACAATGTCATAGGCACATGACAAGATTTTTCATCTGAGATAAACAACATGTTGTCCCAAAATGGGTATTTTTCAGTTGGTGGGGAGGGGGGAAGGTCTAAGGGGGGGAGGGTGGGGAAGACATACTGGGGGAGGGGGAGGGGGGGGGAGGATGGGGGAACTCTGTTTTCTTCCTCCCCTTCCATCAGTACGAGGACGGCCTAATGCAGGCCTAGTCCTAGCGGGCCGCTCCAGGGGTCCCAGGTATTCCGAAACTGTGGCATTTTTTTATTGGGCATTGCTGTAAGTTTATCCATGGCCATGACCTCGTCTATTCGTCTCAACACCGTGTTTCTCGCTGGGGCTTTGGTGTGTTTCCACGCCGCCGCTATTGAGCATCTGGCTGCGGTTAGGATAGCTGATACTAGTCTACCGGGGGGGGGGGGGGGCAGGTCGTCTATAGGTTTGCTCAGCATGAAGGTCAAGGTGTCCAGGGGGAAAAGAAGCCCCGTAGTTTCTTGTAGCAGCTTCTGGATCTTTGTCCAGTATCTCTGAATCTCCGGACATGACCACCAAATGTGGGCCATGTCCCCCTTTTGACCACATCCCCTCCAGCACAGGTCGGGAGTGCCAGGGAAGATCTGGCTCAGCCTAGCTGGGGTCAGGTACCACTGGAATAGTATTTTATATATGTTCTCTTTTGTCACTGTACAGATTGAGGTCTTTGTGGCCAACTCCCAGATATCCTCCCACTCGTCCATTTCTATCTGTACATTGAAGTCCTCTGACCATTTTTGCATATACTTGTGGATTGGGGGGCTGGTTGCCGACTCCATCCCCCTATAGATCGATGAGATCAGACCTCTCTGGTATGAGCCCTTGCTGCAAAGGGATTCAAACCTGGTTAATGGGGGGAATTTAGCGTTTGGGGCTAGGGATAGAAGGAAGTGCCTAATTTGCAAAAATTTGAACAGATGGAGACCTTGGTATTTATGTTTGTCGCGGAGTTCTTGGAAGGAGAGGATCTCCTCGTTTTTCAGCAGATCATCAATCAGCCTTATTCCAAGACCTTGGAATTTGTCGAATTGTTTTTTGGAACACCCAGGCAGGAAGTGTGGGTTTCCAAAGATGGGGGTAAGTTGGGACGGGGTAGCTAGCAGGCCATATTTCCCTTTGTTCTTGAGCCAGACATCCCATGTGCATCTCATTGCCCCCAGAGCGAATCGTCGTGGTCCTCCCTCCCTTCCCACAGGAGACCAAAGATGGACCTGGAGGGTGGCAGGTGCAACATGATGTGATTCGATCGCTAGCCAGCAGGTGGAGGCCGGTTCGTAGTTCCAAACCACCGCCTGCTTCAACTGGGCCGCTGAATAGTATCTGATCACGTCGGGGACCCCCACACCTCCTCTTGTCTTGGGGGACAACATCACAGACCTTGGAACTCTTGGTCGTTTATCATTCCAAATGAATTGGAACATAAGGGCCTGGATATGTTTCAGGGCTGCGATTGGGACGGGGACAGGGAGTGTTTGGAAGAAATAGAGAAGTCTCGGCAGGACATTCATTTTTATTGATATAATTCTTCCAAACCAGGAAATTTGGAGCTTTTTCCATTTCTCCAGGTCTTTTTTGATTTTGTCAAACAAGGGGGGGGGGTAGTTGGATTGGTATAGGGAGCTATAGGTGCTTGAGATTCTGACTCCTAGGTATTTAATATGGGTAGTGCTCCATCGGTATTTATAGTTAGCTTGTAGGAGTCTCCATTCCTGGTCTAATAGGGATACGTTTAGCGCTTCTGACTTGTCCATATTGACTTTGTAGTCAGATACTGTACCAAATTGGGATAGCAATCTTTGGAGATTGGGGAGGGAGACGTGGGGGTCCGCGAGGGTCAGGATCACATCATCAGCAAATAAAGAGATTTTGTATTCTGTTTCGCCAATTCTAATACCTTTAATGCTCTGATCTTCCCTAATTGTGGCCGCTAATGGTTCAATTGTTAGGGCGAATAACAGAGGGGAAAGGGGGCAACCCTGCCTGGTTCCATTTCTGATCTTAATGGGGTCCAAGAAGCCACCTGAAATTTTTACATGTGCTGTTGGGTTTTGGTAGAGGGCTCTAACCCCCTGCAGGAAGGGGCCACTGAATCCAAATTTCAGCATAGTTTGATCTAGGAAGAACCATTTGATTCTGTCAAACGCTTTTTCTGCGTCAAGACTAAGGATCATCGCTCTGGTTCCTGTGAGGCGCACATGGTCTATTATATCAGGCGGCAAACAGAGTTGCTTGACCTATTAGTTTGTGAGCCTGGTACCTCCCCTCTTCGGAACACGTACGTAGAAATCCACTCATAACCTGGCATACAAATATTTATATATAATATCCCTTAGCACCATTTTAATAAAAATATCACAAAATTCTTTAAGTCCCTCGGACGAGTGAAAGAACGTGCGCACGTTCATTTTCATAGCTCCAGACCTGTATAAGAATTTGCTAAAAGTAGCTATCTTCGAAAACAACGCTTCGGTTAGTTTCAGAGTTGCTTTGCTAAGTACCTAAGCTGGACTGAAATATTTTCACCTCACCAACATTATTGGCTGGGTGAGCCCAGTCCCACCACAATACCGTTCCATTGGTTCTGGCATCTACTGGGGGGACGGGACAACTCCCATTAACCCCTAACTATAGACCGGGTCTACGCATATCCTAAATGGCCCCTCTTGGGGTCGGTGCTCTGAAGCAGGCTCCCTGGCGTGAGCCGAGTAACTGCTTCCAGGGAGATTTTGTCCGGATGTCTGGTTCCCTATGTAACCCTGGAATCTGACTTCGTTCCATGGTACATTTTATGGGGTGACCAGTATCTCTCTGGTTCCCGGCACCTTTCTCCGGCTTAGACAAACTCGGCAACCTTTTACCGAAAAAGCAGACCGGTGGTACTCTCATAGTTGAGAATCGTCCACGTGTTAGCATCCAGAGAAAGGCAAAAGACCATATCATTCGTTATTGTTGCGTCTACGTTGGGGGGACACCCAATACTTGGCAAACATACAACAAATTCATGCCCAAGAGCTGTACACTCTAGGTCCCAAAACTGATCAGGCAACAAGTGGGCTGAACTTATTTGTGAGCCTGGTACCCCTCCCTCTGGAACGCAAGACCTTAGAAATCCCAGCTCATATACTGCCTCATATAATTTACTATATAGTATACCTTATACACCATTACATAAATATAATCAACAAATGCTCTGAATCCCTCTGGGAGAGTTAAAGACGCGCACGTTCATTTCCAGAGCTCCTAACCTATGCTTTAAAGAATTCCTAAAAGTCAGCTTTCTGAAAAACGCTAATGTTAATGCATTTCACCAGTAGTTGCTTCTAATGTACCCGAAGCTGGACTTGAAATAATTTCACTCTCACATCACCCAATTTGGCTGGTTATGAGACAGTCGAAAACGCACAATACGGGTCAGTTCTGGGCATATCTGGGGGAGAACGGGGCGACGTCCCATAACCCCTACACCTCCCCTCCGATAGGACTCACGTGGGAGAGCCTCCCTGACGTCGGCCGCGAGGCTATCAGAAGTTGCCTTACTGTTCTGTGGCTGAAGCAATGGCCTCCCTTCGGTGATCCCTAACTCTTTGCTTTCCCAGGTAGGACTTTTGTCCAGGGGTCTGTGCCCTTATGTACCACGTGAATCTACCGGTTCCCGTGTACATTTTGGTTGGTTGACCAGTATCTCTGGTTCCCCCGGCTCTAGACTCAATCCGACAACTACTTTGACCGAAAGTCTCCCACCCTGAAATTCATATTGGCTAATCTCCACTTGGTGTTGCAGTACCTCGGAGTGCAACATAGACCCATCCTTCTTATTGTATCTATTTGACAACCCGATACATGGCAGAACATAATACACAGTCAGGTCGGCCCAAGAGCTGACACCCTTAGGGCCCCAAACTGATCAGGGCACCAAGGGGCTGACCTTGTCTTAGGAGGCCTGGTTACCCCCCCTCTCGGACATGGACTTAGAAATCACCAGTCATTAGCAGTGCATTCAATATCATTAATGATATATACCCTTCTACAACCATTAATAAAAATATCACAAAATTCATCTAAGTCCCTTCGGGAAAGATGAAACCGCGACGTGTTTTTCGATTTTCAAGACCTTAGACCTTTCCTATAAGGAGTTGCTAAAAAAGTAGCTTCCTAAAGAAATCTCGCCTGAGGTAACTATCATTAGCCATGGTTCCGCTTAAATTAGCTAAAACGCCCGGCCCGACCGGGTTTTATCCAACGCTTCAGTATAAACATATCTTTGCCGATTCTCTCTCCTCTCTCCCACCTCTGGAAAGATATGTTTCACACTCTGTTCCTGTCAAGGGCAACCGAGATCCCCCCCCTCTACAATCACACCGTGGTAACCTGACAATGATCCAAAGAGGGTAGAGACCCTCTCCTTTTGGCAACTATAGGCCAATCCCCTTCTGAATACCGATCTAAAATCTTTAGCAAGATCTTGGCAAACAAGCTCAACCTAATTCCTCCCACGGCTCATTCATATAGATCATAGGATTTGTTGTCGGTAGACAGACCTCTGACAACACCCGCAAAATTGTGGATATAATAGACCTGTGCGCCTCACGGAACCAGAGGATGATCCTTAGTCTTGACGCAGAAAACGTTTGACCAGAACAAATGGTTCTTCTCCTAGATCAAACTATGCTGAAATTTGGGATTCAGGTGCCCCTCTGCCAGGTGGTTTAGAGAGCCCTCTACCAAAACCCAACAGCAACATGTAAAATTTCAGTGCTTCTCGGACCCCATTAAGATAGAGAATGAACCAGCCGGGTTGCCCTCCTTTCCCCTTGTTTTATTCGCCTAACAATTGAACCATTAGCGGCCACAATTAGGGAAGATCAAGCATTAAGGTATAGAATTGGCGAAACAGAATACAAAATCTCTTTATTTGCTGATGATGTGATCCTGACCCTCGCGGACCCCCACGTCTCCCTCCCCAATCTCCAAAATTGCTATCCCAATTTGGTAAGTACTGTACACAAGTCAAATGGACATCAAAGCGCTAAACTATCCCTATTAGACCAGAATGGAGACTCCTACAAGCAACTATAAATACCGATGTGACACTACCCATATTAAAATACCTAGATCTAATCTCAAGCACCTATAGCTCCCTATACCAATCCAACTAACCCCCCCCCCCCTTGTTTTGACAAAATACAAAAAGACCTGGAGAAAATGAAATACTCCAAATTTCCTGGTTTGGAAGATTATATCAATAAAATATGTCCTGCCGAGACTTCTCTATTTCTTCCGAAACACTCCCTTCCCCGTCCCAATCGCAGGCCCTAAACAATCCCCCTTATTCCCAATTCATTTGGAATGATAACGACCAAGTTCCAAGTTCTTTGATGTTGTCCCCCAAGACAAGGGAGGTTGTGGGGGTCCCCGACGTGATCAATACTATTCAGCGGCCCAGTTGAAGCAGGCGGTGTTTGGAACTACAACCGGCCTCACCTGCTGGCTAGCGATCGAATCACATCATTTTGCACCTGCCACCCCTCCAGGTCCATCTTTGGTCTCCTGTGGGAAGGGATGGAGGGACCACGAGGACGCTCGCTCTCTGGGGCAATGAGATGCACATGGATGTCTGTCCAAGAAACGGAAATATGTCCTCTAGCTACCCTCCCCACTACCCCCACTTTGGAAACCCAACCTTCGCCTGGTGTTCCAAAAACAATTCGACAAATTCCAAGGTCTGGATATGGCTGTGATGATGTGCTGAAACACAGGAGATCCTCTCTTCCAAGAACTCCCGAACAAACATAAATACAAGGTCTCCATCTGTCAAATGTTGCAAATTAGGACACTTCCTTCTATCCCTAGTCCCCCCAAACCAACGCTAAATTCTCCCCCCATACCAGGTTTGAATCCCTTTGCAGCAAGGGCTCAACCAGAGGTCTGATCTCATCGATCTGGGGGGATGATTCGGCAACCAGCCCCCCAATCCACAAGTATAATGCAAATGTCAGACTTCAATGTACAGATAGAAATGGACAGTGGGGTATCTGGGAGTTGGCCACAAACTCAATCTGTACAGTGACAAATGAGAACATATTAAAATACTATTCCATGTAACCTACCCCCAGCTAGGCTGATCCAGATCTTCCGCGGCACTCCCCGACCTGTGCTGGAGGGGATGTGGTCAAAAGGGGACAGGGCCCACATTTGGTGGTCTGTCCGAGATTCAGAGATACTGGACAAGATCCAGAAGCTGCTACAAGAACTACGGGCTTCTTTTCCCCCTGGACACCTTGAACCTTCTATCTGAGCAAACCTATAGACGACGCCCTGCCCCCCCCCCCCCTGGGTAGACTAGTATCATCAATTCCTAACCGCAGCCAGATGCTCAATAGGCGGCGGCGAACCACCCAAAGCCCCAGCGAGAAAACGGTGTTAACGAATAGACGAGGTCATGGCATGGATAAACTACACAGCAATGCCCAATAAAAATCGCCACAGTTCTGAATACCTGGACCCCCCTGGAGCGGCGCCTTAGGACTAGGCCTGCATTAGCCGTCCTCGTAACTGGAAGGAAGTGGAGGACAAAACAGAGTTCCCCCATCCTCCCCCCCCCTCCCCTCCCCCATATGTCTTCCCCACCCTCCCCCCCTTCAACCTTCCCCCCCCCCCCCCCCCACCAACTGAAAAATCCCATTTTGGGACAACATGTTGTTTATCTCCAGAAAATCTTGTCATGTGCCTATGACATGTCGTTATCATTTGGATGTATGTTTCTCTCAATAAAAAGTGATACAAAAGTAGCTGCTTCGAAAACCGCTTAGGTTAAGTTTCAGAGTTGCTTCTAATGTTACCGAAGCTGGACTTGGAAATAATTTCACTCTCACAACATTATGGCTTGTTGGAGACAGTCCGAACCACAAATACGGGTCCATGGTTCTGGGCATATACTGGGGGACGGGGACGACTCCCATTACCCCTGACTATACTGGGGATAACGCGTATCACAATGCCTTACTGGTCTGTGCTGAAGCAGGTGCAATCCTGGCGGTGAGGCCGCTAACTGCTTCCAGGGAGGATTTTGTCCGGATGTCTGTGCTCTTATCCCACACGGGGAATCTGACTCGGTTTCCCGTGTACATTTGGGGGTGACCAGTATCTCTGGTTCCCGGAGCTAGACACAATCCGACACACTTTTACCGAAAGTCCACCCTGAATCTCATAGTCTGAGAATCTCCACTGGTAGCAGTCCTGGAAAGCAAAAGACACTACATTCTTTATGTTGCATATTTGACACCCATACATGGCAGAACTATACAACAGTCAGGCCCAAGAGCTGACACTCTAGGGCCCCAACATGGATCAGGGGCAACAGAGTGGCTTGACCTTATTAGTGAGCCTGGTTACCCCCTCTCGGAAACACGGACTAGAATCGCCAGCTCATATACAGTGCATAATATATTTATATATATAACCCTTACACCATTTTAATAAAAATATCACAAAATTCTTCTAAGTCCCTGGAAGAGTGAAAGACGCGCACGTTCATTTTCAGAGCTCCTAGACCTTCCTATAAGAAGTTAGCAAAAGTAGCTTCGAAAAACGCTTAGGTTAAGTTTCAGAGTTGCTTCTAATGTACCAAAGCTGACTTGAACATAATTTCACTCTCACAACATTATGGCTGGTTGGACAGTCCGAACCACAAGTACCGGTCCATGGTTCTGGGCATATACTGGGGACGGGGACGACTCCCATTAACCCCTGACTATACCGGAACTCAACATACGCCTCTTGGTCTGTGCTGAAGCAGGGCTCCTGGCGGTGAGCCGCTACTGCTTTTCAAGGGAGGATTTTGGTCGCATTTTGCCCTTTGTACCCGGAATCGACCGGTTCCCGTTCATTTGGGGTGACCAGTATCTCTGGTTCCCGGTAGCTAGAACACATCCACAACACTTTTAACGGAAAGTCCACCCTGAATCTCATAGTCTTAGATCTCAACTGGTTAGCAGTCCGAAAGGCAAACACCATAATCTTTATTGTTGTCATATTTGACACCCAATACATGGCAGAACATATCACAACAGTCAGGCCCAAGAGCCCTGACACTCTAGGGTCCCCAAAACATGAATACCTACTGCAAACAGATTTGGCTTGACCCTTTATTATGACCTGTTTACCACCCCCTCTCTGAACCACGACTTAGAAATCCCAGCTCATATACAGGGCATACAATATATTTTATATATACCCTTATACACCATTTTAAAAAATATCACAAATCTTCTAAGTCCCTCGGAAGAGTAGACCGCACGTTCATTTCCAGAGCTCCTAGACCTTCTATAGAGTTAGCTAAAAGTAGCTTCGAAAAAGCGTAGGTTAAGTTTAAGAGTTGCTTCTAATGTACCGAAGCTGGACTGTAAATATTTCACTCTCACAACATTATGCTGGTTGGAGACAGTCCTCACAACAACCGGGTCCTGGTTCTGGCATATACTGGGGGACGGGAACGCCCATTACCCCTGACTATACCGGGGATACGCATTCATAATGCCCTTTGGTCTGCTGAAGCAGTGCATCCTGGCTGGTAGCCGCGTAACTGCTTTCCAGGGAGGATTTTTCAGGTCTGTGCCCTTATGTACCCTGAATCTGACTCGGTTTCCCGTACATTTGGGGGTTGACCATATTCCTGGTTTCCCGGCTAGCTAGACACAATCGGTACAACACTTTTAACCGGAAAGTCACACCTGAATCTCATAGTCGAGAATCTCCACTGGTTAGCATTCCTGAAGGCAAAGACACAACATTCTTTATTGTTGCATATTTGACACCCAATACATGGCAGAACATATACAACAGTCGCCCAACAAAGCTGACACTCTAGTGTCCCACAACATGTCAGGGGCAACAGAGTGGGCTTGACCTTTATTTGGTGACCTGGTAACCCCCTCTCGGAACCACGAACTTAAATCCCGCTCATATAACAGTGCATACAATATATTTATATATAACCCTTATCACCATTAATAAATAGTTCAACAAATTCTTCTAGTCCCGTGGAAGGTAAGACGCGCACGTTCATTTTCAAGCTCCTGACCACCTCTTATAGAAGAATTACTAAGAGCTTCGAAACGCTACGGTTAAGTTCAGAGTTGCTTCTATAGTACCGAAGCTGGACTTGGAAATAATCACACTCTCACAACTATGGCTGTTTGGAGATTCCGAAACCACAATACCACGGTCCCCTGGTTTGTGGCATATCTGGGTTGACGGGTACGACTCCCATTAACCCTGACTATTAAATAAACCGGGGTCGCATATCCTAATGCTGTATACTTGGTCTGTGCTGAAGCTGGCATCCTGGCGGTGGATCCGCGTAACTGCTTCCCAGGGAGGATTTTTTCCAGGGGCTGTGCCCTTATGTACCCGTGACTCTGACTCGTTCCCGTGTACATTTTGGTGGTACAGTAAATCTCTGTTTCCCCCGCTAGCTAAACACACTCTGACAACACTTTGATACCAACCTTTACCGAAAAAGCAAACCTGATCTCATATCTGAGAATCTCCACGGTACATTCTAGAAAGCAAGACCCATACTTCTTATTGTTGCATATTGACACCAATAATGCAGAAACTATCAACATCCAGAGGCCCAAGACTGCACTCAGGGTCCCAAAACATGATCCAAGGGCACATGGGCAGACCTTTATTTTTTGACCTGTAACCACCCCTCTCGACCACATACTTAGAAATCCCACTCTAACAGTGCATACAATAATTATATCTATAATACCCTTATACAACCATTAAATAAGATCATCAACAAAATTCGTCTAATCCCTCTGAATAGTTAAAGACGCGCACGTTCATTTCAGATCTCCTGACCTAGCTTTAAGAGTTAGCTAAAAATTTACTTCGAAAACGCAAGGTTCAGTTTCAAGTTGCTGCTTCTAATGTACCTATCTGGACTTGGAAATAAATTTCACTCTCCACAACATTATGGCTGTTTGGAGACATCCGGAACACATCAGTGTCCATGGTTCTGGGCATATACTGGGGGGACTGGGCCGACTCCCATTACCCTGACTATACCGGGGATATCGCATACATTCATAATGCCTTATGGTCTGTGCGTAAGCGTGCATCCTTGCGGTGAGCCGCGGAACTGCTTTCCATGGATTGATTTTGTCCGGGGGTCTGTTCCCTTCTTACCCGGAAATCTACTCGGTTTCCCCGTGTACATGTTGGGGGTTGACCAGTATCTCGCTGTTTCCCGGCTTAGCTAGACGCAATGCCGACAACAATTTTACTAATAAATGAAACCGGAAGAGTCCAACCGTGTGAAATTCAATAGTCTGATATCCCACTGGTTAGCATTCTGGAAGGCAAAAGACACATACTTCTTTAATTGTTGGCATAGTTTGAAACCCTACATGGCAACATACATATAGACAACCGTCAGCCCAAGAGCTTACCTCTAGGGCCCCAACACAATTGATCAGGGGCCCAAGTGGGCTTGACTTTTGAGTGACCTGGTTACCCCCTCTCGCACCATGGACTTAAAATCCCAGATCATTACAGTGCATACCAATATATTATAATATAATATACCCTTCTACAACCATGTTATAAAAATATCAAAAATTCCCTTCTAAGTCCCTCGTAAGTGAAAGACGCGCCATGTTTCATTTCATAGACCTTAACCGTTCTAGAAGGATTCGCTAAAAATAGCTTCGAAAGAAATCCTCCCTGGAGGAACTTCAGCGCCATTGGTTCCCTTACTTAGCTAAAAACGCCCTGCCACATCCCGCCCGGACGGTTTTACCAACGCTTCTTATAAAAACATTCTTGCCGATTCTCTCCCCCTACCACTGAGATTTTTCAACTCTTCCGGTAAGGGAACCGATCCCCTCTCCTACAATCACCGTGGTAAACCTGACAATTATCCACAATGAGGGGAGAGACCCTCTCATTTGTTGCAACTATAGGCCATCTCCCTTCTGAATAACCGACTAAACGACTCTTTATCAAGATCTTGGCAAACAGGCTCACCCTAATTCTCCCACGGCTCATTCATAGCGAAGATCAAGTTAGGATTGTGTCAGTACATAACCTCTACAACCCCCGCAAAATTGTGG
>WSYH01001412.1:538-12690 GCA_036426205.1 Ascaphus truei | reverse complement strand
ATATGTTTCTCTGGTTTTCTCCATGTGTGGTGTCAATATGCACAATAAAGAGATGTGTCTTTTTGCCTTTCCAGGCTGCAACGAGTGAATTCTACGACTATGAGATTCAGGGTGGACTTTTCCGGTTAAAAGTGTTGTCGATTGGTCTAGCTAGCCGGGAACAAGAGATACTGGTCACCCCCAAAATGTACACGGGAACCGGGTCAGATCCCGGGTACATAAGGGCACAACCTCCGACAAAATCCTCCCTGTAAA
Source organism: Ascaphus truei (assembly GCA_036426205.1). Classification (NCBI taxonomy): domain Eukaryota; kingdom Metazoa; phylum Chordata; class Amphibia; order Anura; family Ascaphidae; genus Ascaphus; species Ascaphus truei. Next base: position 12,435 of record WSYH01001412.1, on the reverse strand, counting down.
GCAGTTACGCGGCTCACCGCCAGGATGCCTGCTTCAGCACAGACATTAAGGCATTTGTATACGCGTATCCCGTATAAGTCAGGGTTAGGGAGTCGTCCCCCGTCCCCCCAGTATATGCCCAGAACCATGGATAAGGGTATATATATAAATATATTGTATGCACTGTATATGAGCTGGAATTTCTATGTCCGTGGTTCCGAGAAGGGGTATCCAGGCTCACTAATAAAGGTCAAGCCCACTTGGTTGCCCCTGATCCATGTTTTGGGGCCCTAGAGTGTCAGCTCTTGGGCCTGACTGTTGTATATGTTCTGCCATGTATTGGGTGTCAAATATGCAACAATAAAGAATGTATGTGTTTTTTGCCTTTCCAGGACTGCTAACGAGTGGAGATTCTCAGACTATGAGATTCAGGGTGGACTTGCCGGTAAAAGTGTTGTCGGATTGTGTCTAGCTATCCGGGAACCAGAGATACTGGTCACCCCCAAAATGTACACGGGAACCGAGTCAGATTCCCGGGTACATAAGGGCACAGACCTCCGGACAAAATCCTCCCTGGAAAGCAGTTACGCGGCTCACCGCCAGGATGCCCTGCTTCAGCACAGACCAGTAAGGCATTGTGATACGCGTATCCCCGGTATAGTCAGGGGTTATTGGGAGTCGTCCCCATCCCCCCAGTATATGCCCAGAACCATGGACCCGGTATTTGTGGTTCGGACTGTCTCCAACCAGCCATATGTTTTGAGAGTGAATTATTTCCAATCCACTTCGGTACATTAGAAGCAACTCTGAACTTAACCTAAGCGTTTCGAAGCTACTTTTTTTTTGTATCACTTTTTATTGAGAACAACCTACAATCCCAATGATAACGACCATTTCCATAGCACAGACAAGATTTTTCAACTGAGATAAACCACATTTTGTCCCCCAAATGGTATTGTCATTTGGTGGGGGGGGGGGGAAGGGTCGATAAGGGGGGGATGGTGGGGGAAGACATACTGGGGGAGAGGGGGTGGGGGAGGATGGGGTAACTCTGTTTTCTCCTTCCTCCCCTTCCATCGAGTACGAGGACCGGCTAATGCAGGCCTAGCCTAGCGGGCCGCTTCTAGGGTCCCAGTAGTCAGAAACGTGGCATTTTTTAATTGGGCATTGCTGTAAGTTTATCCATGTGGCCAGACCTCGTCTATTCTCTCAACACGTGTTTCTCGCTGGGCTATTGGTGTGGTTTCCATGACCGCCGCTATTTAGCTCTGGCTGCTGTTAGGATAGCCTTTATACCTAGTCCTACCCATGGGGGGGGGGCAGTCGTCGATAGGTTTGCTCAGCATGACGTCAGGTGTTCCAGTTGAAAAAAGCCCCCGTAGTTTCTTGTACCTTCTGGGATCCTTTTGTCCGATTATCTCTGAATCTCCGACATAACCACCAAAATGTGGGCCAGTCCCCCTTTTGACCACATCCCCTCCAGCCACAGTTCGGAGTGCCAGGGGAAATCTGGCTCAGCCTATCTGGGGTCACGGTACCTACTGAATCGTATTTAATATGTTCTCTTTTGTCACTGTACAGATTGAGGTCTTGTGCCAAACTCCATAATCCTCCCACTCGTCATTTCTATCTGTCACTTGAAGTCCTCCTCCTCCTGACCATTTTTGCATATACTTGTTGATTGGGGGCTGGTTTGGCCGTACTCCATCCCCCTATATCGATGAAGATCAGACCTCTCTGGTATGAGCCCTTGCTGCAAAGGGATTCAACCTGGTTAATGGGGGGAATTACGTTGGGGCTAGGATCGAAGGAAGTGCCTAATTTTTGCAAAAATTTGAACGAGATGGAAACCTTGGATTATGTTGTCGTCGGAGTTCTTGAAGGAGAGAGCTCCTCGTTTTTCAGCAGATCAATCAATCCCCTTATTCCCCAGACCTTGGTATTTTTCCGATTGTGTTTTTTTGGAACTACCCATGCAGTCAGAGTTGGGTTTCCAAATATGGGGGGACGGTTGGGACGGGGTATGCTAGCAGGCATATTTCCCTTTGTTCCTGAGCCAGTACTAATCCCTGTCATCTCATTGCCCCCAGAGCGAATCGTCGTGTCCTCTCCCTCCTTACCCAAGGAGACCAAAGATGACCTGGAGGGTGGCGATGTGCAACTGATGTGATTGATCCTAGCCAGCTGTGGAGCCGGTTCGTAGTTCCAAACCACCCCGCCGCTTCCAACTGGGCCGCTGAATCGTATCTGATCACGTCGGGGACCCCACAGGCCTCCTCTTGTCTTGGGACAACATGCCCAAACAACAAGAATACCTTGGGAACTCTTGTCGTTTTTATCATTCCATAATTGGAAACATAGAGGGCCTGGATATGTTTTCAGGGCCTGCGATTTGGACGGGTACAGGGAGTGTTTGGAGAATAGAGAAGGTCTCCGGCAGGACTTCTTTTTATTGATATAATGCCTTCCAAACCAGGAAATTTGGAGCTTTTTCCAGTTCCAGTCTTTTTGATTTTGTCAAACAAGGGGGGGGGGTAGTTGGATGGTAAGGGACTATTAGTGCTTGAGATTCTGACATCCTAGGTATTTAATAGGGGTATTCTCCATCGGTATTTATGTAGCTTGTCGGATTCTCCAATCCCTGGTCGACATAGGGATACGTGTACGCTTTGACTTGTCCATATTGACTTTGTAGTCCAGATAACTGTACCAAATTGGGATACAATCTTTTGGACGATTGGGGAGGGAGACTGGGGTCCGCGAGGGTCAGAATCACATCATCAGCAATAAAGAGATTTTGTATTCTGTTTTCGCAATCCTTAATACTTAATGCTCTGATCTTCCTAATTGTGGCCGCTAATGGTGCAAGATTGTGAGAGGGCTATAACAAATGGGAAAGGGGCAACCCTGCCTGGTTCCATTTCTGATCTTAATGGGGTCCGGAAGCCACTGAAATTTTTACATGTGCTTGGGTTTGGTAGAGGGCTCTAACCCCCTGCAGGAAGGGGCCACGACCCAATTTCAGCATAGTTTGATCTAGAAGAACCATTTGATTCTGTCAAACGCTTTTTCTGTCTTCTCGTCAATACTATTCTCGCTCTGGTTGCCTGTGAGGCGCACATGGTCTAGTATCCTCCACAATTTGCGGGTGGTTGTCAGAGGTCTGTCCGACCGTTACCCAAATCCTACTTGATCTATATGAATGACCGTGGGGAGAATAGTTGAGCGCTGTTTGCCAAGATCTTGCTAAAGAGTTTTAGATCGTTATTCAAGAGGGAGATTGGCCGATATTGCCACAAAGGCGAAGGGGTCTCTACCCCTCCTTGTGATAATTGTCAGGTTACCACGTGATTGTAGAGGGGATCGGTTCCCCTACAGGAAAGAGTTGAACTATCTCAATGTAGGGGGAAGAATCGGCAAGAAAATTTTTATACTAAGCTTTGTAAACCGTCCGAGGCCGGAGCGTATTAGCTATTTTAAGGGAACCAATGGCTCCTGATCGTTCCTCCAGGGAGATTCTTTCGACTACTTTTTAAGTCGTAACTCCTTATAGAAGGGCTAAGGCTCTGAACATAACGTGCGCGTCGTTCACTCTTCCCGAGGGACTTAGCAGAATTTGTGATATTTTGAATTAAAAAATGGTGTAGATAGGTATATATATATAATAATTGTAAGCACTGTATATGATCTGGGATTTCTAATTCTGGTCCGAGGAGGGGTAACCAGCTCACTAATAACGGTCAACCACTTGGTGTTCCCCTGATCCATTTTTTGGGGCCCTAGAGTTGGTCAGCTCTTGGGCCTGACTGTTGTATGTATGTTCTGCCATGTATTTATGGGTTTCAATATGCAACAATAAAGAATGTATTGTCTGTTGCCTTTTCCAGGACTGCAACCCTTGGAGCTTCTCAGACTATGAATTTCTTGGGTGGACTTTCCGGTAAAAGTGTTGTCGTAATTGCGTCTAGCTAGCCGGAACCAGAGATACTGGTCACCCCCAAAATGTACACGAACCGAGTCAGTTCCCGGGGTACCATAATGGCACAGACCCCTGGACAAAATCCCCCGGGAAAGCAGTTACGCGGCTCACCGCAGGATGCCCTGCTTCAGCACAGACCAGTAAGGCATTAGATATTCTATCCCCGGTATAGTCCGGGGGTTAATGGTATCCCGGCCCCGTCCCCCCGTATATTCCCAGAACCATGGACCCTGTATTTGTGTGCGACTGTCCTCCAACCACCATAAGGGTTGTGATAGTGAAATTATTTCCAGTCCCTTCGTACATTAGACGGTCACGCTGACTTAACCTTAGCGTTTTTCGACTACTTTTTAGCTAACTTCTTAATCTAGTTGCTAGACTCTGAAAACGAACGTGCGCGTCTTTAACTCTTTCCAGAGGACTTATAAGATTTTGTGATATATTTCTTTAAATGGTGTATAAGGTATATATGATATAAATATATTTTTGCACTGTATTTAGCGGATTTTCCTAAGTCTGTGGTTCCGAGAGGGGGTTACCCAGCTCACAAATAAAGGTCATGCCCACTCTGTTTGCCCTGATCCTGTTTTGAGGTAACCCCTATAGTGTCAGCCTTGGGCCTGAACTGTTGTATAGTTCCTGCCCTGTATTGGGTGGTCAAATATGCAACAATAAAGAATTTATGTGTTCCTTTTGCCTTTCTAGACTGCACCCATGGAGATTGCTCAGCTGAGATGCAGTTTGCTTTTCCGTAAAAGTGTTGTCAGATTGTGATCTATCTAGCCGGGAAACAGAGATACTGTCCCCTCCCACCCCAAAATGTCACGGGAACCGAGTCAGATCCCCGGTACATAAGGCACATACCCCTGGCCAAATCCCTCCTGGGAAAGCAGTTTTACGCGTCGCACGCGCATGATGCCCTGCTTCTGCACAGTACCAGTAAGGCATTGTATGCTATCCCCCGGTATTAGAAATACAGGGTTAATGGGAGTCGTCCCCGTCCCCCCCAGTATACTGCCCGAACCATGACGCCGGTATTTGTGGTTCGTACTGCGTCCAACCAGCCAAATAATGTTTTGAGAGTGAAAATTATTGTCAAGTCCAGCTTCGGTACATTAGAAGCAAACCTGAAACTTAACCTGCGTTTTTCGACACTACTTTTTAGCCTACTTCTAATAGCAAGGTCTAGGAGCTCTGAAAATGAACGTGCGCTCTTTAGACTCTTCCGACGGACTTAGAAGAATTTTGTGATTATTATTTAAATGGTGTATAAAGGGTATATATATAAAATATATTGTATGCACTGTATATGAGCTGGCATTTCTAGTTCGTGGTTCCGAGAGGGGGTTAACCAGTCTCACCAAATAAAGGTCAAGCCCCTCTGTTGCCCGAGCCATGTTTTGGGACCCTAAGTGTCAGCTCTTGGGCCTTACTGTTTGTATATGTTCTGCCATGTAGTGGGTTCAAATATGCAACAATAAGAATGTATGTGCGTTTTCCTTTCATAGGACTGCTAACCAGTGGATATTCTCTACTATGAGATCAGGTTTGGCTTTTTTCCGGTAAATTGTGTCAGATTGTGTCTAGCTAAGCCGGGAACCGTAGATTACTGTCACCCCCCAAATGTAACCCGGGACCGATCAAGATCACGGGTAAATAAGGCACATACCTTTGGACAAAATCCCTCCCTGGAAAGCAGTTTACGCTCTTCATCATCCGCCAATGCCTGCTTCACAACAACCAATAGGGCAATTATGATATGCGTATCCCGGTATCAGTCAGAGGGTTTATGTGAGTCGTCCCCCCGTATATTCCCAGAACCATGGACCCGGTATTTGTGGTTCGGACTGTCGCCAACCAGCCATATGTGTGAGAGTTAATTATTTGCCAATCAGCTTCGGGTTTATCATTAGAACAACTCTGAAACTTACCTAGCTTTTTTCTAAGCTACTTTTTAGCTACTTCTTATAGCAGCACGTCTAGGAAAAAAAAGCCCTTGAAAATGCACGTTCGGCGGTCTTTAACTCTTAACCTCTTCCCGAATGGAGCTAGAGACTTTTGTGATATTTTATTAAAATGGTGTATACGGGTATTTATAAATATATTGAAGTTCACTGATCATGAGCTGGGATTTCTAAGTCCGTGGTTTCGAGAGGGTAACCGCTCACTAATAAATGTCAAGGCCCAATCTGTTTGGCCAGTGATCCATGTTTTGGGCCCTAGAGTGTCAGCTCTTGGGGGCCTGACTGTTGTATATTTCTGCATGTATTGGTGTCAAATATTCAACATAAAGAATGTATGTTCTTTGTTGCCTTCCAGGACTCTAACCAGTTGATATCTCAGACTTGAGATTCAGGGTGGACTTTCCGTTAAAAGGTTGTCGGATTTTTGTCTAGCTACCGGGAAACCAGAAAATACTGGTCACCCCCAAAAATGGCCACGGAACCGAGTCAGTTCCGGGTACATAATGGCACAGACCTCTGGACAAAATCCTCCCTTGAAACATTAGCGCGCTCACCGCCAGGATGCCCGCTTCAACCCAGACCATTAAGCATATGATATGCGAAATCCCCAGTAAATTTCAAGGGGTTAATGGGTGTCCGTCCCGTCCCCACCCAGCTATAGCCCAGAACCATGTGATGCAACGATACTTGTGGTTCGACTGTGCTGTCCAACCAGCATAAATGTTGGTAAGAAGTGAAATATTCAAGAGGTCCAGCTTTCGGGTACTTAGGAAGCACAACTTTGAAACTTAACCTAAGCGTTTATTTCGAAGCTACTTTTTATCTAAACTTCTTTATAGGAAGGTCTAGAGCTGCTTGAAAATGACACGTTCGCGCTGTCTTGTTCACGTCTTCCCTAGGGTTTAGAAGAATTTTGTGATAGTTTTTATTAAAATGGTGTAAGAACATGGTATATATATAATATCTTTGTAGCACGGTATATGCGGCTGGGATTCTAATTCCGTTTTTTTTTCCGAGAGTGGTAACCATGCCTCACTAATAAAGGTCAAGTCCACTCGTTTGCCCCTTATCCATGTTTGGGGGCCCTATATTGTCAGCTCTTGTCCTGACTGTTTATTAGTGTTTGCCATTTATTGGGTGTCAAATATCAACAATACAGAAATGTATGTGTCTTTTTTTTGTTGTGCCAGGACTGCTAACCAGTTGGAGATTCTCAACTCTGAAGATTCAGGTGGACTTTCCGTTAAAAGTGTGGTTCGGATTGTGTCTAGCTAGCCGGGAACCATAGATACTGTCACCCCCAAAATGTCCACGGGAACCGAGTCAATTCCCGTACATAAGAGCACAGACCTCCGACAAAATCCCTCCCTGAAAGCAGTTCCGCGGCTCACCGCCAGGATGCCCTGCTTCACACAGACCCTAAGGCATTGGTTATACCTCTTATCCCCAGTATAGTCAGGGGTTATGGGAGTCGTCCCCCGCCCCCCCAGTATATGCCCCGAACCATGGACCGCTATTGTGTGGTTCGGACTGTCCCAAACAGCCATCTGTTGTGAGAGTGAAATTATTTCCAAGTCCATCTTCGGTACACACTGAGAAGCAAACTCTGAACCTTAACCTAAGCTTTTTTCGAAGCTACTTTTTTTTTTTATCCTTTTTTTTGAAACATCATACATCCAATGATAACGACACTGTCTAGGCACATTAACCAGATTTTTCACTGAGATAACACATGTTGTCCCCAAAATGGGTATTTTCATTGGTGGGGAGGGGGAAGTCAATAGGGGGGAGGGTGGGGAAGACATACTGTTGGGTAGTGGGGGGGAGGGGGGGGATGATGGGGGAACTCTGTTTTCTCCTCCCCTTCCATCATAGAGGACGGCCTAATGCAGGCTATCCTAGCTGGCCGCTCCATGGGTCCCAGGTATTCCGAAACTGTGGCAGTTTTTTATGGGCATTGCTTTATTTATCCATGGCCCAATGACCTCGTCTATTTCGTCTCACACCGTGTTTCTCGCTGTGGCTTTGTGTTTTCCTCCACGCCGCCCGCTATGAGCATTTCTTGCTGCGGTTAGATTGCTTGATACAGGCTACCCAGGGGGGGGGGGGGGCAGGTCGTCTATAGGTTTGCTCAGCATGCGGTCAAGGTGTCCAGGGGAAAGAAAGAACCCCGTAGTTTCTTGTAGCACGTTCTGGACATCTTGTCCAGTATCTCTGAATCTTCTCGGACATGACCACCCATGTGGGCCATGGCCCCCTTTTGAACACATCCCTCCAGCACAGGGCGGATGTCCGGGGAAGATCTGGCGCCAGCCTAGCTGGGGTTCAGGTACACTGGAATAGTTTTATATATTTCTTCTTTTTGTCACTTACAGCTTGAGGTCTTTGTGGCCAACTCCCAATATCCTCCCCTCGTCCCTTTCTATCTGTCATGAGTCCTCTGGACGCATTTTTGCATATACTTTGTGGTTGGGGGGCTGTTGCCGACTCCATCCCCCATAGATCGATGAATAATAACCTCTCTGGTATGATCCCTTGCTGTCAAAGGATTCAAACCTGGTTATTTGGGGGGGAATTTATCGTTTTGGGGCATGGGATAGAAGAAGTGCCTAATTTGCAAAAATTGAACGATGAGACCTTGGTCATTTATGTTTTGTCGCGGAGGAGTTTCTTGGGAAGGAGAGGATCTCCTCGTTTTTTCAGCAGATCTCAATCATCCTTTATCCTAGACCGCTTGGAATTTGTCCGAATTGTTTTTTTGGAACACCCAGCTGAAGTGTGGGTTTTCCAAGATGGGGGTAAGTTGGGGACCGGGTAGCTAGCCGGCCATATTTCCCTTTGTTTCATTGGGCCAGACAATCCCATGTGCATCTCATTGCCGCCCAGAGCAATCGTTCGTGGTCCTCCCTCCCTTCCCACAGATACGCAAAGATGGACCTGGAGGGTGGCAGGGTGCACATGTTTGATTTCGATCGCAGCCAGCAAGGTGGGCCGGTGCGTAGTTCCAAACCACCGCCTGTTCAACTGGGCCGCTGAATATATCTGATTCACGTCGGGGACCCCCACACCTCCTCTGTGTCTTGGGGACAACATCACAGACCTTGGAACTCTTGGTTGTATCATTCCAAATGACTGGAAACTAAGGGCCTGGATATGTGTTTCGGCTGCGATTAGGGACGGGGGAACAGGGATTGTTTGGAAGACTAGATAAGTCTCGGCCAATGACCTTCATTTTTATTGTATAATTTTCAACCAGGAAAATTTGAGCTTTTTCCATTTCTCAGGTCTTTGTTGATTTTGTTCAAACAAGGTGGGGGGGTAGTTGAATTGGGTATATAGGGAGCATCGGTGCTTGAGATTCTGACTCCTAGGTATTTAAATATTGGTTAGTGCTCCATCGGTATTTAATAGTTAGCTTGTAGGAGTCTCCATTCCTGTCTAATAGGAGACGTTTAGCGCTTCTGACTGTCCAATTGACTTTGTAGGCGATACTGTCCAAATGATAGCAATCTTTGGGGATTGGGGCGGGGACGTGGGGGTCCGCGAGGTCAGGATCCCTCATCCAGCAAATAAAGAGATGTGTGTATTCTGTTTCGGCCAATTCTAATACCTGTAATGCCTCTGATCTTCCCTAATTGTGGCCTAATGTTCAATTGTTAGGCGAATCACAGAGGGGAAAGGGGGCAACCCTTGCCTGGTTCCCATTCTGATCTTAATGGGGTCCGAGAAGCACCGAAATTTTTACATGGTGCTGTTTGGGTTTTTGTAAGGGCTCTCAACCCCCTGCGGAAGGGGCCACTGACTCCAAATTTCAGCAAGTTGATCTAAGGAAGAACCATTTGATTTCTGTCACCGCTTTTCTTCTTCACGACTAGGATCATCGCTCTGCTGGTTCCTGTGAGGCGCACATTCTATTATATTCCACAATTTTGGCGGGTGTTTGTCAGAGGTCTGTCTACCTGACCCAAATCCTACTGATCTATATGATGACCGTGGGAGAAGTGTTAGCCTGTTTGCCAAGATCTTGCTAAAGAGTTTTATATCGGTATCAGAAGGGAGATTGCCTATAGTTGTTCCACAAAGGGAGTGTCTCTACCCTCCTTGTGGATCTTGTCAGGTTTACCATGATTGTAGAGGGGGAATCGGTTCCCCTTACATAAAGAGTTGAACATATCTCCCAGTAGGTGGTAGAGAATCGGCAAGAAATGTTTTATAATAAGCGTTGGTAAACCCGTCCCGCGCCTGCGTTTTAGCTATTTAAGGGAACCAATGGCTCCTGATAGTTTCCTCCAGGGAGATTTCTTTTCTTTCAAGCTACGTTTTAAGCTAACTCCTATCGGAAAGGTCTAAGTCTCTGAAAATGAACGTGCGCGTCTTTCTCATCACTCTTCCCAGGACTTAGAAGAATTTTTGTGATATTTTTTTATTAAAATGGTGTAGAAGGTAATAGATATAAATAAATTATTGTATGCAACTGTAGAAGGAGCTGGGATTTCAATTCCATGGTTCCGAGAGGGGGTAACCAGGCTCACTAATAAAAGGTCAGCCCACTTGGTTGCCCCTGATCCATGTTTTGGGGCTCTAGAGTTTGTCGCTCTTGGGCCTGACTGGTTGTATTTATGTTCTGCCATGTATTGGTGTCAAATATGCAACACTTAAAGAAGGTATGGTCTTTGCCTTTTCCAGGACTGCTAACTGCAGTGACATTCTCATACTTGAATTTCAGGGGACTTCCCGTAAAAGTGTTTTCGATTCTCTAGCTAGCGGAACCCAAGATCCGTGGTCCCACCCCCAAATGTACACGGGAACGAGTCCAGATTGCCGGTACATAGGGCACCGACCCTGGACAAAATCCTCCCTTTGGGGGAAGCATTACGCGGCTCACCGCCAGGGATGCCCCCTGCTCAGCACAGACCAATAGGCATTTGATAGGCGTATCCCCGGTATAGTAGGGGTTTCATGGGATCGTCCCCCGTCCCCCCAGTTATATCGCCGACCAGGGCCCGGTAATTTGTGGTTTCGGACTGTCCCACCAAGCCATAATATTGTGAGAGGGGAAATTATTTCCAGTCCAGCGTCGGTACATTAGAACAACTTCTGAAACTTACCTTAGCGTGTTTCGAAGCTACTTTTTAGCTAATTCTTAAGCGGTCTAGGAGCTCTGAAATAACGTGCGCGTCTTCATAACCTTTTCACTCTTCCAGAGGGACTTAAGAAGAATTTTGTGATCTATTTTATTTAAATGGTGTATAAGTATAATAGTAATATAGTTGTATGCACTGTAATAGAGCTGGATTTCGTACAGTCCCATTGTGATAAGCGTATCCCCGGTATAGTCAGGGGTTAATGGGAGTCCCCCCCGTCCCCCCCAGTATATGCCCAGAACCATGGACCCGGTATTTGTGGTTCGGACTGTCTCCAACCAGCCATAATGTTGTGCCCCTGACTATACACGGGGGATACGCGCGATACGCTTCATCATTTAATGCCTTTCTGGGCTGATGCTGAAACGCAGGGGCATTCTGGCAGCCAAGTGGCTTGACCTTATTAGTGAGCCTGGTTACCCCCTCTCGGAAACCACAGACTTAGAAATCTGCCAGCTCATAGACAGGCAAAAATAGTATAATAAACCCTTAACACCAAACAAAAAAAAACACAAAAGCCGAAGGACCCGGGAGAGTAATGATAAGACGCGCACGTTCATTTTCAGAGCTCCTAGACCCTTCTATAAAAGTAGCCAAAAAGTAGCTCGAAAAAACGCTTTAGGTTAGTTTCAGAGTGTTGTTCTAATGTACCAAGCTGGACTTGATAATTTCACTCTCACAACATTATGGCTGGTTGGAGACAGTCCGAACCACAAGTACACGGGTCCATGGTTCTGGGCGTATACTGGGGGGGGAGGGGGGACTCCAAGTAACCCTATCGGACAACCCGGGTGTAAGCTTACAACTTCCACGTGATCACCGCTTACTGGT
>WSYH01000161.1:183468-292335 GCA_036426205.1 Ascaphus truei | reverse complement strand
AGGGACTGACTCCTTAACCATGACAGTGCCATCTAGTACACTTTGCCCATAGGATACTGACCCTTTAACCATGTCAGTGCCATTAGTACACTTGCCCATAGGAGGGACTGACCCCTTAACCATGTACTGCCATTAGTACACTTTGCCCCCTAGTAGGAACTGACCCCTATTACCCTTTGCTACTGCCATTAGTACACTTTGCCACTAGGAGGGACTGACCCCTTAAACATGTCACTGCCATTAGTACACTTTGCCCTAGGACGGACTGACCCCTTAACCATGTCACTGCCATTAGTACACTTTGCCCCTAGGAGGACTGACCCCTTAACAATGTCACTGCCATTAGTACACTTTGCTCCTAGGAGGGACTGACCCGCTTAACCATGTCACTGCCATTGTTACACTTTGCCCCTAGGGAGGACTGACCCCTTAAACATGTCACTGCCATTAGTACACTTTGCCCTAGGAGGACTGAACCCTTACCATGTCACTGCCATTAGTACACTTTGTCCCTAGGAGGGACTGAACCTCACCAATGTCACGCCATTAGTACACTTTGCCCATAGGAGGACTGACCCCTTAACAATGTCACTGTCATTAGTATACCTTTGCCCCTAGGAAGGACTGACCCCTTAACCATGTCACTGCCATTAGTACACTTGCCCACTAGGAGGGACTGACCCCTTAACAATGTCACTGCCATTAGTACACTTTGCCCATAGGAGGGACTGACCCCTTAAAACCATGCACTGCATTAGTACACTTTGCCCATAGGAGGGACTGACCCCTTAACAAGTCACTGCCATTAGTACACTTTGCCATCTAGGAGGGATGACCCCTAAATGTCATGCCATTAGTACACTTTGCTCCTAGGAGGGACTGACCCTTAACCATGTCACTGCCATTAGTACCACTTTGCCCTAGGAGGGACTGACCGCTTACCATGTCACTGCCATTAGTACACTTTGCCCATAGAGGGACTGGACCCCTTAACCAGTCATGCAATTAGTACACTTTGCTCCTAGCAGGGACGACCCGCTTAACCATGTCACTGCCATTAGTACACTTTGCCCATAGGAGGGACTGACCCACTTAACCATGTCACTGCATATATACACTTTGCCCTCAGAGGGACTGACACCTTAACCACGTCACCCATTAGTACACTTTGCCCCTAGGAGGGACTGACCCCAACCATGCCACTGTCCACAGTACACTTTTGTCGCTACAACAAATGTCGTGTACCTTGTGATTGCTGTCAAATCCCAATCAATTTTTTTTTTTTTTAACTAAGTTTTTATTAAAAAATTTAGGGAGAGGGGGGAATGAAGAATAAAAAAGGGGGGGAGGGAAGGGTACGAAAATAGATATGGGAGAAAGTTCACATTCATACAATTTTACCTAACAAGATTTCTAAAATATTCTATCCACACAGTTAATATAAATATCCTTTTTTTTCTCCCCTTTTTTTTTGTTACACAAAATTAAGTGGGTATAATTTCTGGTTGATTTCACTCAGAATCCAAGGTAACCACACCTTCTGAAAATCTGTGTAGGGTGTCGTTATTAAGACTAACCATTTTTTCCATGTAGACAAATCTGCCAGACTTTATTTTTAACTTGGAAATTGAGGGATAACTGTGTTTGTTTCCATACTGCCGCTAATTCGGTCTTGCGGTGAAGATATGTGGCACAGTAATTATTTAATGTCTAGTGAGGTGATGGGGGTAAATGGTTTGTTTAAAAGAAATAACCAGGGATCCATTGGTGGTTTCCAAACCGAAAAACCTTTGTGCCCACATTTTGATTTCCAGCCAATAAGTGCTATGAATGGGCACCCACCACATATGTAAAATGTGCGTGTACCCACATCCTTTCGGACATGTAGTTGGGTACCTGGGATGAATTTAGCTAGTCTCATGGGGGTTAAGTCCCACCTCATCATAACTTTATAGGCATTTCTCTGATTGTGATACACATTGATGATGTGGCAACTTTTTGAAAAATATCATTCCAGTTTTCCATGTCTAATACCTCCCGCAGAGCATCCTCCATGGTAGCTATATTTCCGTTTTTGATTCATTTGTGGAGGGGGCTAAACAAAGTTCCATACAATTTAGATATCAGTCCAGGTGCGTTACTATCTGCTAGACAAAGTGACTCAAATCTAGTTAGCAATTCGGGGGGTCGGATTTTGTTATAAAAGGCTTTTAATTGAAGGTTTTGGAGGAACTGATTGTTTTGGATAGCCTTTCTTTGTGGAAAATTCAAATGGTCTGGGAATCCTTCTGAACCTACATCTTTTAATCTTGTGATACTGCTATTTTCCAGTCTATAAACCTATGACGGCCTATTCCGGACCAAATTCGGGTTATCATATAGTTGTGTCATAAGGTATTCCGTGTTGTAAGGAAGTGTCGATTTGCAACTGAATTCCATAATTTGAGTGAATGGGCTATAATTTGGCTGGATTTGAGTATTTCGGGACTCTTCACACTGGGGACCATAGAACATTACTTAAATCCATTTCCAATGATACCCACGTCTGTGGACTGGATTAGAGTGCCATAGTATTAGTTGGTTGTTGGGGTGCTTTGTAATGGGACACTAAGGCATGATGTGATCCTTACAGTAACCAAACTCAAACTTCACTTCCAAATTTATACCACCTCTGTCGTCTTTAAGGATATCTCAGGTTTCAAAATCAATAGTAACGAATCTGAGGCACTAAAATATAATCTGCTAAAGATCAAATTAAATTGATTGCTTTAAACTTTGATTTAAATGGCAACCGAATACGATCAAATACCTAGGGATATTATCACAAAAACTATAGTTCTCTGTATAGGGAGAATTACCCAAAGGTCCTAAGAGCTCTTAAGTTGATATTGGGAAAAGGTCCGGGCACACTATTCAAGGATAGGCAGATACACAGTATTCAAAATGAACATATTGCCCGTCTCTGTTCTTTCCAAACTCTACCCATTCCATTGGTATTGAGGAAAATTAAAACTCTACAGTCTATAATAACAAATTTATATGGAAAATAAAACACCAAGAATTGGTAAGAAAATCTTAAATATACCAAACAAGACAGGAGGGCTGGGACTTACCATGCCTTATGTCCTATTACAAAGCAGCCCAAACAATCCCAATCAATTTTTAACTCAAATTTCTGTTTGGTCAAAGGGAATTCATGCCAATTACATGCTGACTATAGCAAGTAAACCACACGCACACACGCTCACACTGTCTTAATCACTATGCATAGATGGCTACGATGAAGGCTTCTGAAAACAAAATGGGATCTAAAATAAAGTTACATGGTTAGATGACTTGGAAAAAAGACATATGTCCATGGAGTGCAGCCAATATTAATCTAGAGGAAGGCAAACAACAAAATCAAGTGAAACATTAGCCAATTACAGTATATCTCATAAATATAAATAATACATTCCTCCTGACTCCAGTAAAGGCATTTACATTTCTAATTGGATCAATATCCTCCTCCTGTGTTTTAACTTATTTTGTATATCTGTATATCTTCTCTACCTAAAAAGATGTCTTAACATTTTCTTAAAAATATGTATTGTATCTGCCCTCACAGTCTCCATCATTAGTAAATCTCACAGCGTAACCGACCTTACAGTAAAGAACCAATTTCTCTTTTCTCCATTTTCAAGAGATGACCCTTTGTCATTTTGTACTTACCTTGGGATGGAAAGTTCCCTGAAAGCTCCTTGAAAGACATTGAATATTGGAAATAGTTCTCATATCCCTTCCGACGCCTCTTTTCAATGTAAACAAATCAAATTTAGCTAGCCTCTCATTAATTGATTGTTCATCCTCCCCTCTTTATTAATTTGGTGGCTCTTCTCTGCACTCTCTCTAGTTCCATAATGTATTTTCTTAGGATTGGTGACCAAAATTGTCTCCATATTCAAGGTGTGGTCTTACTAAGTTTTATACAGTAGGAAAATTATGCGTTCTTTCCCTTACATCCTTTGCCCGTTTAATGCAAGATAAGATCTGTTTGCCTTTGCCAGCTACTGCATGACATTGGGCACTATTACTAAGCCTACTGTTCTACTAGCACTCCTAAATCCTTCTCCATCAAGGATTCTCCTAATTTTGTCCTGATTAGTTTATATGTAGACAGTGAAAAAAAGTGGGAGGAGCGCACAAACCAATGGAGCAGGAAGGAACCCAGAGTACAAAAAAATGAATAAAAGGGCACTTTAATGTGTCATGAGACCCAATCCAACGCTTTTTGAATGTCACAGCGTCTTTTATCAAGGATGAATATACAAAGAACGGCTGTGACGTTCGAAACGCGTTGGAGGGTCTCATGACACATTAAGTGTCCTTTATTTCATTTTTTGTACCATGGGTCCTTCCTGCTCCATTTGGTTTGTGCGCTCCTCCCACTTTTTTCATCTCGCAATCAGCATTGAAGCTGCACAGCCCGTCAGCCACACACCAAGGATATGGAGTACTTGCATCTACTGAGGGGACCCTGTCAATGAGACTGATTGTGGATGGGCTTGTACATCCACCACCGGTCTCTAGGAGGATAGTACCATTCTTGTTGTTATAAACACTATCAATATGGTTTTAAGGATACCTTTGGAAGGTGGTTACTGGCAATCATTATACCTTATGTCATGGCATTGGAGAGCGCTTTGTCAATTTTTCTATTAGTTTATATGTAGGCATGATTTAGATTGTCTCAAATGCATAACCTTACATTTTACATTATCTGTATTAAACTCATCTGCTGCATTTTACCTGCCCAAATTTCCACGATCATCCAAGTCCTTTTAGAGAGAAATGACAGTCCTGCTTCTGATTCTATTACCTACACAATTTAGTGTAATCAGCAAAGATGGAGACTTTGCTCTCGATGCCAACCTCAGGTCAATAAAAACAAGTTTAAAAAGCAGGGGTCCCAGTACCGATCTCCTGAGTACTCCACTCAGACTTTAGAGCCCAACCTGAAAAAGTTCCATTTATGACAACCCCTGTGTCTGTCCTTATATGGGGGCAGATATTTTCACCCAGGTAATTGCCTTTATATGACACTAACCACATGTTGTGTCGCGACAGATAATCATCATGAATTCCAGACAGAACAAGAGAGGGCAGAAAGAGCATGCAAAACACATCGTGTAGACCCTTATTTTAATAGTGAGGAATGCACATAAATAATATATATAAACACAATCACATGAAAGACAATTAAAAAACGTCAGCAAGTGGGACAGGGTAAAATGGGCAAATTAAGGATAAGATGGAGGTTAGAATCCAGCAGACCCCCAAAGAAAATGGAAAAACCTTAATTTTTCACAGAATACAGCAAGTGAATATTTGCCTCAGTCGAAAAATATAACTTTTTTTTTTTTTTTTTTTTTTTTTTTTTTTTAAATCCACCAATGCAAAAAAAATCTAAACAAATGGGCGAGGTTTAGACCTAGTAAGTCCTCTCTAAACGGAGCCAGGAAAAAAAGACACCTATACAGGAGATACATCAGTGTAAAGAAAGTGTGAATAGATGCACCTCTCTCGTTTTTGCTGCGTTTGCATCAAATAATAGAGCATAGCTACGTGTGACCAAAATGGCAGCCGAGACATTCACGCCGCCTCGCTACTGGTGGAAATTTTTAAGCGCAAATTACACGCTGGAAAAGTGAACACACTAAAGGATGATTATGCTAACTGGAAAAGAACCTCCCGGTTCAAGCGTTGCACGTTTAAATGGAGATGCGAACTGCCGCAGTGCTTGTGGTGTCCAGGCGCTCTGCAAAGAGGCGCTTGTCCCGCGTTCGCTCGCGTAGGGGGTACTGTCACATGTGAAGATTTTTAACTCAGATATAGCAAAAGAATAAAAGAGTAACAAATAACACACACTGGCTTCTTTCCCAAGATGACCCATTCAAAAGAAATAATGCCCGTACACTGTGTCACTTCTAATCTTACCTTACCTTCTATCATTCCTCCAGGTTAATGGTAGTGCAACCTAAAAAAAAAAGAATGTTCAATGAACGGCCCAAAAAGGAGAGTGTCAAAATCGGGGTGACGTCAAAGTTGAACTTAAAAAGTCACAGTGTAAAGTAGCAGTCCAAGCTGCCCTTTTGAAAAAAAATTATTAATTTATTCTTTTCCCTTTATTAGGGCATTCCAATAAATCCACACAAATGTATAAGTATTAAGCTAAGTTGCCCGATCGTCCGTCTTTGTGATCGATCGGCAAAAGATTCAAGTCTTGGGGTTTTCCACTAAATGGCTGTCATGTCTGCAGAAGAGGACTAATAGATGCAAGGTTCTGTGGGGAAGATTCATGGACCAGGCAGTCACATTACACTATTGGTGAACGCTACGAGATAGGGCATGGCTCACAACAGGCGGGGTGTGCCAGAGCCTGCTTCATAAGGGAAGAGGGATGTGGACTTGTGTAAATGGTTACTATAGAAACGAACAAAACAAAATGCTGTTACATTATAATACACAACAAAAATGTTCTTCAGAGTTCATTGTGTTGTTTTTTTTAATATCTACAAATTTTTCTCATGTTCAGAAACCAATTTATAAAAAAATGCACATGGAGGATATTGCTTGTCTGCAGCTTAAAGCTGCTATGTATTAGCAAAAATGATACAGAAAAGGGTTTCAGTTATATAGGTACACAAACTGTTAATTATTTCCGGTATGGCCTATTATACAAAATGTTACCTATCATTTATATTTGCGAACACTAGTCTAATTAAAAAAAAATACCCATGTCTGTATTTATTTATTATATCAATCATGTATTCAAAATGGCACAACTTTCTATCTCTATACTCTCTCGCTTCATCGTCTTCTCTATCTCTCTCTCGCTTTCTCGAATCTTCTCTCTCACTCTCTATCTTTAGTTCTCTCGCTCTTTATTTCTCTCGCTTTCCTTTCTCTCTTCTTTCTCTTCCTTCATCCCCCCTCTTAGTCAGAACACATTTACCACCTTGGAGGTTTACTTTCAATGGAGAAGGTTATCGTCAAACTGCAGAGACAATGGAGAAGGGCATTAAGTACGCCTTCAACGCTTCGCCGAACTGTATAAGGAACTGTTGACGCCAAATGCAAAACTGGTAGGTTTCTCGCCTTTCCTCATTTCCTCTCCTGGCTGTAAAGTGACCTAGTGCACCAGCCCACATGGACTCTTTACTGCCTTCCTCGTTACATCAATAGAACTGTATGTACCGATTAGAAGACTTACTGTCTTCTGTGCCGCTGTCAAGCGTGGACACCCGGACCGCAGTGTCAGCAAAGTGCGACCACGGCTCGAAAAAAACAATGAAAAAGCGGCAGCATTATCTCTGCGGGGGTCCATCTCTGAATGGATCGCTGCAGCTTAGTCCTACAGGGTCATCCACAGCCTGTAAATTTACGCAGAGGAGTTCCAGAGTAGAAGCGTCTTCTCTGTTCCACCCTGAGCGCATCTCTAAAGGAGCAATTCATGGCTTGTTAGTATTTATTTTTTTAAACACAAGTTTGAATAGTGGGGTCTCGGAGCTGAACCCATAATTTCAGATCGAGGAACCCCCTGCTCAGAGATACTTACCTCCTAAGGGGTGTCGGTATGTTCCCAAGTTTACAATGGTCCAGTCAATGTGAGCCAATAGAAGCCGCCACCGATTACGTCAACGCGCTTTCCTATTGACCCATTAAGGCATTTCATGGACAGTTAAGATAATATACTTTTGGGTGGATTATAACAGAGCATTTAAACAATCAGCGAACCGCAGCAATGGACGACACCCCTTTGGGGAGCTTCGTGTGGTCTCATATAACGAGAGTATGGGTGGGTAACATCCCCTTCCATCTGGTGGGGACATTGTTGAAGGGGATTGTCCCCTACACTCACCCATCAAGAAGGGGATTTTTCCCCTACACCTCACCCCATGCAGATGAAGGGGTTGTTCCCCTACACCCCCAAGGAGGAGTCCCCTCACCCACCCCATCACGAAAGGGGGATTGCTTACCTACCCTCACCCCCATCAGATGAAGGGGATGTCCCTACACCTCACCCCCATCAGATGAAGGGATTGTTCACCTACACCACTACCCCACAGATGAAGGGGGATTGTTCCCCTACACCTCACACCATCAGATGAAGGAGAGTGTTCCCCTCCACCTCACCCCATCAGATGAAGGGGATTGTTACCCTACACCTAACCCCATCCAGATAAGGGGATTGTTCCCCTAAACCCACCCATCAGAGAAGGGATGTCCTCTACACCTCACCCCATCAGAGGAGGGATTGTTCCCCTACCCTCACCCCATTCAGTGAAAGGGGATTGTTCCCCTAAAATCCCCCATCAGATGAAGGGTGAGGGTTACCCTACACCTCACCCATCAGATGAAGGGATTGTTCCCTACACCTCACCCAATCAGATGAAGGGGAGTGTTCCCCTACCACCTCACCCCATCAGATGAAGGGGCTTTCCCCTACGACCTCCCCCATCAGTTTAACTTCATTTTATGCAGATGTTCGGTTTTCTTTTGTCAATACTAAATTATTAGTGTGCCAGTGTCTTATTCCTGTTGAGTATTTGTTTTAGGTGGTCCCGGGGGGGTTGTTGTCCACCTGCATTTTACACCCCAGTTTATTCTTATAATTGTTATTATCGGCTGTTCTTGTTACTCAAAACTTCGTTCCTTGTGGATTTTGAAAAATAAATCTCCCCAATGTCCAACATTGCTTTAAACCTTCCCTGAACGGACATGAACAATCAGCGGCCAAATAATGAACGTAAAAAAGGGAAAAGGATAACATGGTGGGGGGGGGGGGTGGGAGTGTGCGTGAGTAGCGCCGCCGGGTAGAAATGAGACCAATGAGATTACACCTATATCATTAAGAGGTGAGTCACACAAAATAAGGGTGCAGGCAAGAAATAGCCTGTTGTAAAAGTGCCGATCAATAATGTCAATATCACATAGAAAATCCTATGTGAAATCTCATTTGTATGTACCCCCATTGGAGGGAGACCTCCCTTACTTGACGTGGATAACAGAATAGTGGTATACAGACCTAAAGGGGGAGCCACAAATCTGCCCCTCTGCTTGCTGTCCAATTCTATAACACCCAGGTGGTCTTTGTTTTCCTGGGCACTATATGTAAGTACAAACAGCACTGCCGTTACTCATTGGCTAGATCCGCCAGAGGTTTAGGTAACATAATATGTGACACAAGCAGATTAGGTTGGCATGTGTCCATTGAGTGCAACGTTTTTAAACTGTAACCGGGTGAAATACTCATCCCTATATTGATTCAACGTCATCCAGCGGGGAAGCAAACATTAAATTAGTGGAAACGGTTGCCAATGACTGTCTTCAGATTTCTCCATTATAGTATCAACCTGGTTTTTAAATCTGATTCTTAGTCAGCATTAATCCCTGTATATGTAGCTTTCAATAATAATGGTTGTGAACCTATTCTTAAGCCTATTGCTTGTATCTCGCCATCCCAGTCTCCAATGGATAGGTAATCCCACTCGTATTTCACAATTGGTGAAATCTTCCTCTGCCTGGGTTCTCAAAGGAAGGACCCCCGCGTCTTTGTACCGTCCTTGGAATGCAAAGTTGTATTTTCAAAGTTCCTCCTCCTTGGACCTCGACTAAGCTTTTCCAAGGCCATAAAACGTACTTGAGGTTCTTTGTTATCTCTCCATTCCCAGTTTGCCCAGAGTATTAATCACAACATAACACTTCCTGAACTCCCTGGTGAAAGGGGATTTAAAAGAAGTTAAAGGTGAGTAAACATGTTGAGGTCGCCCTACACAATAAAGCACCAGTTTGAGGCGGGGACGGGATGGGTGGGTATGGGCCCAGAGGCCCAAATGCCATGCTGGTTATTTGTTGGAAGCACGAGTAGAAGTGAGGATGTCTCTGACAAGAAAGGGAAGATTTCCCCTGAAACATTGGATTTTGCCTCTGTGAATATGCTGTGGAAGCCTGTCCCCCTGCTCAAGGAGATTTATTAAACCTATAATAAGTAGAACTTCCTGCTGTTGTATGGATTTTTTGGAGAGGGGGGGGGCGGTTGGGGCGGGAGGCTATATTTCCTTTTACCTTCTGGCTATGCGGAGTCCCTTAGAGTTTTAGCGCGTAGATGCTGATTGTCGGGTAAATTGAACATTGGAATTTCCGGGCAAGAATACTTGTCGGGAGAAGAGGGGAGACAATATTGGCTGTCGGGGTCAGCCTTGCTATGGCGGCCAAAGAAGTCTGCGGTAATAGTAGTGCTAAAAACTGTTTATTGTGGATATATAGAAGGGGAACAGAACCTCTTATTTGTGGAGATAAATCTTACAAAAGAGTGTCAAAATCCAACCAAGCGTTGGTTCTGTTCAGTTTGTTGCATATATTACTGAATGTAGGATAAAAAACCCCCCCACCTACTTGTCAACCAACCGTTTCCCGTCTTTTATAATCATATGTACTAGGCATTGGAGTGCGCTACAACCCTGTCTTTCCTTATTTCAGGATTTGAAGAAACCTTTGAAAAAAGGTGGAAAGCTATGAGAATAAAATTGTGAGTTGGCGAAGGTGAGTGTTACTCTCACCATTCTGTTTTCTATTAGACTCGCCACTGGCAACACGTCAGAGCAACAGTTGCGTGGGCAAAGGCTTCCAGAGGCCGAAAATATAACAGTACTATACACAGTATATCGGCAGGTAGCAAAGAGACTACACGTGACCATCCAAAGCTGTTGGGAATAAATTACAACATCTCGAATTGCTGGAGGCGGAGGGAGTGAGGCTACGTGTTCCCCCAGATCCTCCAGTGCTGGCCACTGTCGGAGGAATGGATTCTGGAATTGATTGACAATTGGTCAGACGCCGTATCGGAACTGCGACACCCCTGGAGAAAAGGAATATAAGAAATATTATATTAGTAAATACTACAGAAAGCTCCCGTTAAGCGGTGTTGTAACTCAAAAGAGGAAATTAATTGCCGGAGCAATTGCAACATGGCAGTTATTGAATGTGAAACCGGATTTTAGAAAGAGGGAGAATGAAATCCATTTTGTAAATGCAAACTTTCTCTTTGTTGCGTTGCATGTTTTGATTTCCACCCCGTCCTGGATACTTACCAGCGAAGTGACAAGTTTAACTATTTTTCAGGGGAAAACAAATGGTGCCAAATATTAAACCGTTCGTTAGCCAATGGGACGCACAATATCATCAGGTGTGGGTTCCTATTGAACAGGCCATACAAATCCCTCTATAAACCAGGAAGCAAAACTGTAACTCACTGATCAATATATCGGTACAGGGGGGGTCCCACGTACTGAAGATGGTTGCAGTTGAGCTAAAGAGAAGTCCGCCGTTTATCCTGTAAAAAAAAAAAAAAAAACAAAAAAAAGGGGGGGGGGGGGGGTAAAAAAATAGTGGAGTTGCTTTAGGAGGATTCTTCCCTATCATAAAATAGGCCAACTTCGTGAGATACAGTAAGGCTTCTGGAATCTTGGTAGACGACAATGGATCCTGCCCCCACCCCTGAGCCCCAGTTGGATACACAGGTGGCCCAAATCCAGTCCTAACGGGGGTACCAATGGTCATTTTAGGAGTATCCATGTTTCAGCACAGGTGGCAACAGTCAGAATGACTGTTCCATTTGTGCTGAAGCAGGTCAACTTAATGGATGGATGCCACCGCTTGTGGTCTGCGGACTGGGACTTGTTCCCGCTATAGGATGATATATTCAATAGGCGTGTTTGCTTTCTAGTGCACCCCTTAAACGGACTTTGGTGGTCTTACTCCGGGCCCCCTTTGGTGCGCAGATTGGGCTACACCTGAAAAATGGCCACATCCGGGTCATTGTGTGCGTTTCCTTTCTTCTTTTTTTCTTCTTTTTTGCTTTTCTTCCTCCTTTTCCCTCTTCCTTTTCTTCTTTCTTCTTTCTTTTTTCTCTGTTTTTGCATCTTCTTGCTCTGTGTTTTTTCACCTCCTGTTTTTTTCTGTTGTGTCCTTTTTTCTTCCGCCTTTTTAACCATGTCACTGCCATTAGTACACTTTGCCCATAGGAGGGACTGATCCCTTAACCATGTCAGTGCCATTAGTACACTTTGCCCATAGGACTTACTGACCCTTTAACCATGTCACTGCCATTAGTACACTTTGCCCATAGGAGGGACTGACCCACTTACAACATGTCACTGGCATTAGTACCGACTTTGGCCCCTATTCGGACTTACCCCGTATAAAACCATAACCATGTTACGGCCATTAGTACACTTTGCCACTAGGAGGACTGACCCTTAACTTAACCATGTCACTGCCATAGTACACTTTGCCACTAGGAGGGACTGACCCCTTAACCATGTCACTGCCATTTAACAACTTTGCCCCTAGGAGGACTGACCCCCTTAACAATGATCACTGCCATTAGTACACTTTGCTCCTAGAGGGACTGACCGCTTACACCATGTCACTGCCATTAGTACACTTTGCCCCTAGGAAGACTGACCCCTTAACACTGTCACTGCCATTTAATACACTTTGCCCCTAGGAGGAACTAAACCCTTAACCATGTCACTGCCATTAGTACACTTTGTCCCTAGGAGGGACTGGACCCCTTAACCATGTCACCGCCCATTAGTACACTTTGCCCATAGGAGGGACTGACCCCTTAACAATGTCACTGTCATTAGTAACACCTTGCCCCTAGGAAGGACTGACCCCTTAACCATGTCACTGCCATTAGTACACTTGCCACTAGAGGAGCTGACCCCTTAACCATGTCACTGCCATTAGTACACTTGCCACTAGGAGGGGACTGACCACCTTAAAATGTCACTGCCATTAGTACACTTGCCCATAGGAGGGACTGACCCCTTAACAATGTCACTGCCATTATACACTTTGCCTCTAGGAGGGACTGACCCCTTAACATGTCACTGCCATTAGTACACTTTGCTCCTAGAGGACTGACCCTTACCATGTCCATGCCATTAGTACCACTTTGCTCCTAGGAGGGTCTGACCGCTTAACCATGTCACCTGCCATTAGTACACTTTGCCCATGAGGGACTGACCCCTTACCATGTCACTGCATTATTACACTTTGCTCCTAGCAGGGACTGGACCCCTTAACCATGTCACTCGCATTAGTACCCTTTGCCCATAGGAGGACTGACCCCCTTAACCATTCACTTGCCATTAGTACACTTTGCCCCAGGAGGGACTGACACCGTAACCACGTCACTGCCATTAGTACACTTTGCCCCTAGGAGGGACTGACCCCTTACCTGCCACTTGGCCACTAGTACACTTTTGGTCCTACAACAATGTGTACCTTGGATTGCTGTCAAATCCCAATCAATTTTTTTTTTTTTTTTTAACTAAGTTTTATTAAAAATTTTAGGGAGAGGGGGAATGAAGAAAATAAAAAATGGGGGAGGGAAGGGTACGAAAATAGATTGGGAGAAAGTTCACATTCATTACACATTTACCTAACAATTTCTTAAATATTCTATCACACAGTTAATATAAATATCCTTTTTTTTCTCCCCTTTTTTTTTTGTTACACAACAAAATTAAGTGGGTATAATTTCTGGTTGATTTTCACTCAGAATCCAAGGTAACCACACCTTCTGAAAATCTGTGTAGGGGTGTCGTTATTAAGACTAAACCATTTTTTCCATGTAGCAAATCTGCCAGACTTTATTTTTAACTTGAAATTGAGGGAATTGTTTGTTTGTTTCCATACTCGCTAATTGGCGTCTTTGCGGCGTGAAGATATGTGGCACAGTAATTTATTTCAATGTCTCGTGAGGGGTTATATGGTTTGTTTAAAAAGAAATAACCAGGGATCCATTGGTGGTTCCAAACCGAAAAACCTTTGTGCCCCACATTTTGATTTCCAGCCAATTTGCTATAATGGGCACCCACCACATATGTATAAATGTGGCTGTACTCACATCCTTTCGGAACATGTATTGGGTACTCTGGGATGAATTTAGCTAGTCTCATGGGGGTTAGTCCCACCTCATCATAACTTTATATAGGCATTTTCTCTGATTGTGATACACATGATGATGTGGCAACTTTTTGAAAATCATTCCAGTTTTCCATGTCTAATACCTCCCGCAATCATCCTCCCATGTGTGCATATATTTCCTCCGTTTTTGATTCATTTGTGGAGGGGGCTAAACAAAGTTCCATACAATTTAGATATCAGTCCAGGTGCGTTACTATCTGCTAGACAAAGTGACTCAAATCTAGTTAGCAATTCGGGGGGTCGGATTTTGTTATAAAAGGCTTTTAATTGAAGGTTTGTGGAGAACTGATTGTTTTGGATGCCTTTTCTTTGTGGAAATATTCAAATGTCTGGGAATCCTTCTTAACCTACTCTTTTAATCTTGTGATACCTGCTATTTTCCAGTCATAAACCTATGACGGCCTATTCCGGACCAAATTCTGGGTTTATCATATAGTTGTGTCATAAGGTATCCGTGTTGTAAGGAAGTGGTCGATTTGCAACTGAATTCCATAATTTGAGTGAATGGCCTATAATTTGGCTGGATTGAGTATTTCGGGACTCTTCTCACTGGCGGACCATAGAACATTACTTAAATCCATTCCAATGATACCCAGCGTCTGTGGACTGGATTGATGCCATAGTATTAGTTGGCTTGTTTGGGCTGCTTTGTAATGGGACACTAAGGCATGATGTGATCCTTACAGTACCAAACCTCAAACTTCACTTCCAAATTTATACTCACTCTGTCGTCTTTAAGGATATCTCAGTTTCCAAATCAATGTAACGAATCTGAGGCACTAAATATATCTGCTAAAGATCAAATAAAATTGATTGCTTTAAACTTTGATTTTAAATGGCAACCGCAATACGATCAAATACCTAGGGATATTATCACAAAAACTATAGTTTCCTGTATAAGAGAATTACCCAAAGGTCCTAAGAGCTCTTAAGTTGATATTGGGAAAAGGTCCGGGCACACTATATTCAAGGATAGGCAGAATACACAGTATTCAAAATGAACATTTGCCCGTCTTCTGTACTTTCCAAACTCTACCCATTCCATTGGATTAGGAGGAAATTAAAACTCTACAGTCCTATAATACAAAAATTTATATGAAAAATAAAAAACACCAAGATTGGTAAGAAATCTTAAATATCCAAACAAGACAGGAGGGCTGGGACTTAACCATGCCTTATGTCCTATTACAAAGCAGCCCAAACAATCCCAATCAATTTTTAACTCAAATTTCTGTTTGGTCAAAGGGAATTAATGCCAATTACATGCTGACTAAGCACAGTAAACCCACACGCACACACGCTCACACTGTCTTAATCCTTGCATAGCTGCTACGAGAAGGCTTCTGAAAACAAAATGGGATCTAAAATAAAGTTACATGGTTAGATGAGCTTGGAAAAAAGACATATGTCCATGGAGTGCAGCCAATATTAACTAAGGAAGGCAAACAACAAAATCAAGTGAAACATTAGCCAATTACAGTATATCTCATAAATATAAATAATACATTCCTCCTGACTCTCCATAAAGGCATTTACATTTCTAATTGGATCAATATCCTTCCTTGTTTTAACTTATTTGGTATATCCTGTATATCTTCTCTACCTAAAAGATGTCTTAACATTTTCTTAAAAATATGTATTGTTCTGCCATCACGTCCCTCACATCTCCATCATAGTAAATCTCACAGCGTAACCGACCTTACAGTAAAGAACCAATTTCTCCTTTTCTCCATTTTCAAGAGATGACCCTTGTTGTCATTTGTACTTACCTATGGATGAAGTTCCCTTGAAAGCTCCTTGTAAGACACTTGAATATTGGTAATATTTCTCATATCCCATCCCCTTTCAGACGCTTCTTTTCTAATGTAAACAAATCAAATTTAGCTAGCCTCTCATTAATTATATTGTTCATTCCCCTTTTATTAATTTGGTGGCTCTTCTCTGCACTCTCTCTAGTTCCATAATGTATTTTCTTAGGATTGGTGACCAAATTGTACTCCATATTCAAGGTGTGGTCTTACTAATGTTTTATCCAGTAGAAATTATGCGTTCTTTCTCCCACATCCTTTGCCGGTTTAATGCAAGATAAGATCTTGTTTGCCTTTGCAGCTACTGCATGACATTGGGCACTATTAACTAGCCTACTGTCTACTAGCACTCCTAAATCCTTCTCCATCAAGGATTCTCCTAATTTTTTCCTGATTAGTTTATATGTAGACGTGAAAAAAAGTGGGAGACGCACAAACCAATGGAGCAGGAAGGACCCCAGAGTACAAAAAAATGATAAAAGGAAGGCACTTTAATGTGTCATGAGACCCAATCCAACGCGTTTTGAATGTCACAACCGTTCTTTATCAAGGATGAAATATACAAAGAAACGCTGTGACGTTCGAAACCGTTGGATGGTTCTCATGACACATTAAAGTTGTCCTTTTATTCATTTTTTGTAACTCTGGGTCCTTCCTGCTCCATTTGTTTGTCCGTCCTCCCACTTTTTTCACTTCTCTGCAATCAGCATTGAAGCTGCACAGCCCGTCAGCCACACACCAAGGATATGTGAGTACTTGCATCTTGACTAGTGAGGGGAACCTGTCAATGAGACACTGATTGTGGATGGGCTTGTATACTCCCACCACCAGGACCGGTCTTCAGGATATACCACTAATGTTATAACCATCCTATCAATATGGTTATTACGGATACCTTTGGAAGGTGGTTCTGGCATCATTATACCTTAATTGTCCTGGCATTGGAGCGCTTTGGTCAATTTTTTTCTATTAGTTATATGTAGGCATGATTATAAATTATTTTGTTTCATCAATAAGCATAAACTCATTACATTTATTATTTTTTGTATTAAACCTCATCTGCTGCACCTTTACCTGCCCAAAATTTCCACGCATCCAAGTCCTTTTAGAGAGAATGACATCCTGCTCTTGCTGGATTCTATTACCTTACACAATTTAGTGTCCAGCAAAGATGGAGACTTTGCTCTCGATGCCAACCCTCAAGGTCATAATAAAAACAAGTAAAAAAGAAAGCAGGGGTCCCAGTACCGATCCCTGAGGTACCCACTCAACACTTTAGAGCCCAACCTGAAAAAGTTCCATTTATGACAACCCTCTGTGTCTGTCCTTATATGGGGCAGATATTTCACCCAGGTTATTGCCTTTATATGGTACTAACCACATGTTGTGTCGCTGACAGATAATCATCATGAATCACAGATACAGAGGGAAGAGAGCATGCAAAACACAATCGTGTAGTACCCTTCATTTTAATATGAGCGAATGCATAAATAATATATTAAAACAACACTCACATGAAAGACAATTAAAAACTGTCAGCAAGTGGGACAGGGTAAAATGGGGCAAATTAAGGATAAGATGGAGGTTAGAATCCAGCAGACCCCCAAAAAAATGAAAACCTTAATTTTTCACAGAATCGCAGCAAGTGAATATTTGCCTCATCGTCAAAAATATAACTTTTTTTTTTTTTTTTTTTTTTTTTTTTTTTTAAATCCACCAATGCAAAAAAAATCTAAACAAATGGGCGAGGTTTAGACCTAGTCCGTCTCTCTAAACGAGACCAGAGAAAAAAGAACCACCTATACAAGTACATCAGTGTAAAGAACGTGGGTGAATAGATGCACCTCCTCTCTGTTTTTTTTGCTTGCCATTAGTACACTTTGCCCCTAGGAGAGACTGACCCCTTAACCATGTCACCGCCATTAGTACACTTTGCCCCTAGGAGGGACTGACCCCTTAACAATGTCACTGCCATTAGTACACTTTGGCCCTACAAGTCCTAGTCTTCTTTGATGATCCACTGGTCACTGACCCTCGTCCTTGAAGTGTCTTCAAATGCACATCCCTATCTGCTAACAGTGTGAGTGTGAGCGGTCCTTGGTTTTCAGCAGTCTGTTTCCATGAGATGAAAGTGAGTTTCCAGGATCGCAGTGCTACGAGCTCTCTGGGAGAACATGACATCAGGTGTCCATCTCAACGTAGCTACTGGGAGGACATCCTGTGGTAGGAAGTTGAATTGTGCAAAGTCACCAGAGGACTTTAATTCTGGCCACATCTTCAGCCTTTGACAAGCTCCAGCTTCAAGTTCTCAGGAGACTTTAATTTATTTCTTTAGCGTTTCCTACCACAGCCGGATTCTTATTAGCAGCCATGCAGAAAATCGTGTGTGTGTGTGTGTGTGTGTGTGTGTGTGTGTGTGTGTCCCTAGTGGCAAAGTGTACTAATGGCAGCAGTGACATGGTTAAGGGTGGCAGTCCTCCCTGGGCAAAGTGTACTATGGCAGTTACATGGTTAAGGGGTCAGTTCCTACTAGGGCAAAGTGTACTAATGCAGGGACTGACCCCTTAACCATGTCACTGCCATTAGTACACTTTGCCCCTAGGAGGGACTGACCCCTTAACAATGTCACTGCCATTAGTACACTTTGCTCCTAGGAGGGACTGACCGCTTAACCATGTCACTGCCATTAGTACACTTTGCCCCTAGGAGAGACTGACCCCTTAAACATGTCACTGCCATTAATACACTTTGCCCCTAGGAGGAACTGAACCCTTAACCATGTCACTGCCATTAGTACACTTTGTCCCTAGGAGGGACTGACCCCTTAACCATGTCACTGCCATTAGTACACTTTGCCCATAGGAGGGACTGACCCCTTAACAATGTCACTGTCATTAGTACACTTTGCCCCTAGGAAGGACTGACCCCTTAACCATGTCACTGCCATTAGTACACTTTGCCACTAGGAGGGACTGACCCCTTAACCATGTCACTGCCATTAGTACACTTTGCCACTAGGAGGGACTGACACCTTAAAAATGTCACTGCCATTAGTACACTTTGCCCATAGGAGGGACTGACCCCTTAACAATGTCACTGCCATTAGTACACTTTGCCTCTAGGAGGGACTGACCCCTTAACAATGTCACTGCCATTAGTACACTTTGCTCCTAGGAGGGACTGACCTCTTAACCATGTCACTGCCATTAGTACACTTTGCTCCTAGGAGGGACTGACCGCTTAACCATGTCACTGCCATTAGTACACTTTGCCCATAGGAGGGACTGACCCCTTAACCATGTCACTGCCATTAGTACACTTTGCCCATAGGAGGGACTGACCCCTTAACCATGTCACTGCCATTAGTACACTTTGCCCCTAGGAGGGACTGACACCTTAACCACGTCACTGCCATTAGTACACTTTGCCCCTAGGAGGGACTGACCCCTTAACCATGCCACTGCCACTAGTACACTTTGGTCCTACAACAAATGTGGTACCTTGGATTGCTGTCAAATCCCAATCAATTTTTTTTTTTTTTTTTAACTAAGTTTTTATTAAAAAAATTTAGGGAGAGGGGAGGAATGAAGAAAATAAAAAATGGGGGGGAGGGAAGGGTACAGAAAATAGATATGGGAGAAAGTTCACATTCATTTACAATTTTACCTAACAAGATTTCTTAAAATATTCTATCACACAGTTAATATAAATATCCTTTTTTTTTCTCCCCTTTTTTTTTGTTACAACAAAATTAAGTGGGTATTAATTTCTGGTTGATTTTCACTCAGAATCCAAGGTAACCACACCTTCTGAAAATCTGTGTAGGTGTCGTTATTAAGACTAACCATTTTTTCCATGTAGCAAATCTGCCAGACTTTATTTTTAACTTTGGAAATTGAGGGAATAATTGTTTGTTTCCATACTGCCGCTAATTCGCGTCTTGCGGCTGAAGATATGTGGCACAGTAATTTATTTTCATGTCTCGTGAGGGGGTAATATGGTTTGTTTAAAAGAAATAACCAGGGATCCATTGGTGGTTCCAAACCGAAAAACCTTTGTGACCACATTTTGATTTCCAGCCAATAAGCTGCTATGAATGGGCACCCCACCACATATGTATAAATGTGGCTTGTACTCCACATCCTTTCGGACATGTAGTTGGGTACTCTGGGATGAATTTAGCTAGTCTCATGGGGGTTAAGTACCACCTCATCATAACTTTATAGGCATTTTCTCTGATTGTGATACACATTGATGATGTGGCAACTTTTTGAAAAATATCATTCCAGTTTTCCATGTCTAATACCTCCCGCAGATCATCCTCCCATTGTAGCATATATTTCCGTTTTTGATTCATTTGTGGAGGGGGGCTAACAAAGTATCCATACAATTTAGATATCAGTCCAGGTGCGTTACTATCTGCTAGACAAAGTGACTCAAATCTAGTTAGCAATTCGGGGGGTCGGATTTTGTTATAAAAGGCTTTTAATTGAAGGTATTGGAGGAACTGATTGTTTTGGATAGCCTTTTCTTTGTGGAAATATTCAAATGGTCTGGGAAATCCTTCTGAACCTACATCTTTTAATCTTGTGATACCTGCTATTTTCCAGTCTATAAACCTATGACGGCCTATTCCTGGACCAAATTCTGGGTTATCATATAGTGGTGTCATAAGGGTATTCCGTGTTGTAAGGAAGTGTCGATTTGCAACTGAATTCCATAATTTGAGTGAATGGGCTATAATTTGGCTGGATTTGAGTATTTCGGGACTCTTTCTCACTGGGGACCATAGAACATTACTTAAATCCATTTCCAATGATACCCAGCGTCTGTGGACTGGATTAGAGTGCCATAGTATTAGTTGGCTTGTTTGGGCTGCTTTGTAATGGGACATAAGGCATGATGTGATCCTTACAGTAACCAAACCTCAAACTTCACTTCCAAATTTATACTCCACTCTGTCGTCTTTTAAGGATATCTCAGGTTTCAAAATCAATAGTAACGAATCTGAGGCACTAAATATAAATCTGCCTAAAGATCAAATTAAATTGATTGCTTTAAACTTTGATTTTAAATGGCAACCGAATACGATCAAATACCTAGGGATATTTATCACAAAAAACTATAGTTCTCTGTATAGGGAGAATTACCCAAAGGTCCTAAGAGCTCTTAAGTCTGATATTGGGAAAAGGTCCGGGCACACTATATCAAGGATAGGCAGAATACACAGTATTCAAAATGAACATATTGCCCCGTCTTCTGTATCTTTTCCAAACTCTACCCATTCCATTGGTATTGGAGGAAATTAAAACTCTACAGTCTATAATAAACAAATTTATATGGAAAAATAAAACACCAAGAATTGGTAAGAAAATCTTAAATATACCAAACAAGACAGGAGGGCTGGGACTACCATGCCTTATGTCCTATTACAAAGCAGCCCAAACAATCCCAATCAATTTTTAACTCAAATTTCTGTTTGGTCAAAGGGAATTACATGCCAATTACATGCTGACTATAGCACAGTAAACCACACGCACACGCTCACACTGTCTTAATCCTATGCATAGCTGGCTACGATGAAGGCTTCTGAAAACAAAATGGGATCTAAAATAAAGTTACATGGTTAGATGAGCTTGGAAAAAAGACATATGTCCATGGAGTGCAGCCAATATTAATCTAGAGGAAGGCAAACAACAAAATCAAGTGAAACATTAGCCAATTACAGTATATCTCATAAATATAAATAATACATTCCCTCCTGACTCCAGTAAAGGCATTTACATTTCTAATTGGATCAATATCCTTCCTGTGTTTTAACTTATTTTGTATATCCCTGTATATCTTCTCTACCTAAAAAGATGTCTTAACATTTTCTTAAAAATATGTATTGTATCTGCCATCACAGTCTCCATCATTAGTAAATCTCACAGCGTAACCGACCTTACAGTAAAGAACCAATTTCTCCTTTTCTCCATTTTCAAGAGATGACCCTTTGTCATTTGTACTTACCTTGGGATGAAAAGTTCCCTTGAAAGCTCCTTGTAAAGACCTTGAATATTGGTAAATAGTTCTCATATCCCCTTTCAGACGCCTCTTTTCTAATGTAAACAAATCAAATTTAGCTAGCCTCTCATTAATTAGATTGTTCATCCCCTTTATTAATTTGGTGGCTCTTCTCTGCACTCTCTCTAGTTCCATAATGTATTTTCTTAGGATTGGTGACCAAAATTGTACTCCATATTCAAGGTGTGGTCTTACTAATGTTTTATACAGTAGGAAAATTATGCGTTCTTCCCTTACATCCTTTGCCCGTTTAATGCAAGATAAGATCTTGTTTGCCTTTGCAGCTACTGCATGACATTGGGCACTATTACTAAGCCTACTGTCTACTAGCACTCCTAAATCCTTCTCCATCAAGGATTCTCCTAATTTTGTCCTGATTAGTTTATATGTAGAAGTGAAAAAAAGTGGGAGGAGCGCACAAACCAAATGGAGCAGGAAGGACCCAGAGTACAAAAAAATGAATAAAAGGGCACTTTAATGTGTCATGAGACCCATCCAACGCGTTTTGAATGTCACAGCGTTCTTATCAAGGATGAATATACAAAAGAACGCTTGTGACGTTCGAACGCGTTGGATGGGTCTCATGACACATTAAAGTGTCCTTTTATTCATTTTGTAATCGGTCCTTCCTGCTCCATTTGGTTTGTGCGCTCTCCCAATTTTTTCACTTCTGCAATCAGCATTGGAAGCTGCACAGCCCGTCAGCCACACCAAGGATATGTGAGTACTTGCATCTACTGAGGGGAACCTGTCAATGAGACTGATTGTGGATGGGCTTGTACTATCCACCACCGGTCTTCAGGAGGATAGTACCCATTCTTGTTGTTATATATCACTATCAATATTGGTTATTACGGATACCTTTGGAAGGTGGTTCTGGCATCATTATACCTTATTGTCCTGGCATTGGAGCGCTTTTGTCAATTTTTCTATTAGTTTATATGTAGCATGATTATACTTGTTTCTCAAATGCATAACCTTACATTTACATTTATCTGTATTAAACCTCATCTGCCATTTACCTGCCCAAATTTCCACGCTATCCAAGTCCTTTTAGAGAGAAATGACATCCTGCTCTGATTCTATTACCTTACACAATTTAGTGTCATCAGCAAAGATGGAGACTTTGCTCTCGATGCAAACTAAAGGTCATTAATAAACAAGTTAAAAAGCAGGGGTCCCAGTACCGATCCCTGAGGTACTCCACTCACGACTTTAGCCCAACCTGAAAAAGTTCCATTTATGACAACCCTCTGTTGTCTGTCCTTATATGGGGGCAGATATTTTCACCCAGGTTAATTGCCTTTATTATGTACACTAACCACATGTTGTGTCGCTGACAGATAATCATCATGAATCCAGCAGATACAAGGAGGGCAGAAGAGCATGCAAAACACAATCGTGTAGTACCCTTCATTTTAATATGAGAATGCAAATAAATAATATATATAAAACACAATCACATGAAAGACAATAAAAACTGTCAGCAAGTGGGACAGGGTAAATGGGGCAAATTAAGGATAAGATGGAGGTTAAGAATCCAGCAGACCCCCAAAGAAAATGGAAAACCTTAATTTTTCACAGAATACAGCAAAGTGAAATATTTGCCTCAGTCGAAAAAAATATAACTTTTTTTTTTTTTTTTTTTTTTTTTTTTTTTAAATCCACCAATGCAAAAAAAATCTAAAAAAATGGGCGATGTTTGAGACCTAGTAAGTCCTCTCTAAACGGAGCCAGAGAAAAAAAAGACACCTATACAGGAAGATACATCAGTGTAAAGAAAGTGTGAATAGATGCACCTCTCTGTTTTTTGCTTGCGTTTGCATCAAATATAAGAGCATTAGCTACGTGTGACGCAAATTGGCAGCCGGAGACATTCACGCCGCCTCAGCTCTGGTGGAATTTTTAAGCGCAAATACCAGCTGG
Source organism: Ascaphus truei (assembly GCA_036426205.1). Taxonomy (NCBI): domain Eukaryota; kingdom Metazoa; phylum Chordata; class Amphibia; order Anura; family Ascaphidae; genus Ascaphus; species Ascaphus truei. Next base: position 268,495 of record WSYH01000161.1, on the reverse strand, counting down.
AAAAGTGAAGCACACTAAAGGATGATTACTGCTAAACTGGAAAAGAAACTCCGGTTCAAGCGTTGCTACGTTCTAAATGAGATGCGACTGTCCGCAGTGCTCTGTGTGTCCAGGCGCTCTGCAAAGAGGCACCTTCGTCCCGCGTCTCTGCTCCTGCGTAGGGTACTGTCACATGCTTGAAGATTTTTAACTCCGTTCATAGGCAAAAGAATAAATGAGTAACAAATAACACAGCGACTGGCTTCTTTCCAAAGATGCACCATTCAAAATGAAATAATGCCCGTTACTGTGTCATTCGAATCTTACCTTTACACTTCTATTCATTCCCAGGTGTTAATGGTATGAACTAAAAAAAAAAAGAATGTTCAATGACGCCCCAAAAAGGAGAGTGTCAAAATCGGGCGTCAAGTTGAACTTAAAAAGTCAAGTGTTAAAGTAGCAGTCCAAGCTGCCCTTTTGAAAAAAAAAATTATTTAATTTATTCTTTTCCCTTTTATTATGTGCATCAATACAATCCACACAATGATAAGTAATTAGCTAAGTTGCCGATCGATCCGTTCTTCTGTGATCGATCGGCAAAGATTCAGCTTGGGGGTTCACTAAATGGCTGTCAGTGCTGCAGAAGAGGACTAAAGATGCAAGGTTCTGTGGGGAAGATCATGTGACCAGGCAGTCACTACATACAATTGGTGCACTGCTACAGAGAGGGCAGGGCTCAAACAGGGGTGTGCCAGAGCCTGCTTCAGAAGGGGAAGGGGATGTGACTTTGTAAATGGTTACTATAGAAACAAAAAATGCTTGTTACATTATAATACAAAAAAAATGTCATTCAGAGTTCATTTTTTTTTTTTAAATCTACAAATATTTTCTCATAGTTCAGAACTAATTTATAAAAAAAATGCACATGTAGGATATTGCTTGGTCTGCAGCTTAAAGCTGCTATGTATTAGCCAAAAATGATACAGAACAGGTGTTTCATTATATAGGTTACCAAACTGTATTATTTTCACGGTATGGCTATTATAAATAATGTTACACTAATCATTTATATTTGCTAACACTAGTTCTAATTAAAAAAAATACCCATTCTGTATTTATTTTAATTATATCAATCATGTATTCAACATGGCACACTTTCTCTCTCTCTATCTCTCGCTTTCTCTCTTTCTCTATCTCTCTCGCTTTCTCTATCTTTCTCTCTCACTCTCTCTTTATTTCTCTCTCTCTTTATTTCTCTCTCTTTCTTTCTCTCTCTCTCTATCCTTCTCCCTCTTCAGAACACATTACACACTTGGAGGTTTACATTTCAATGCTGGAGAGGTTATCGTCAAACTGCAGAGACAACGGAGAAGAGGCATTAAGTAACGCCTTCAACGCTTTCGCCGAACTGTATAAGGAACTGTTGACGCCAATGAAAAACGTGGTATGGTTTCTCGCCTTTCCTAACCTTTCCTCTCCTGGCTGTAAAGTGACCTAGTGCACAAGCCCACATGTGGACTCTTACTGCCTTCCTCGTACTCAATAGAACTGTATGTACAGATGTAGCAAGACTTACTGTCTTCTGTGCCGCTGTCACGCGTGGCCACCGGACCGCAGTGCAGCCACGTGCGACCACGGCTCGAAAAACAGAAAGCGGCAGCATTATCTCTGCGGGGGTCCCATCTTCTGAATGGCATCGCTGCAGCATTAGTCCTACAGGGTCATCCACCAGCCTGTAAGATTTACGCAGAGGAGTTCCAGAGAGAAGCCGTCTCTCTCTGTGTCACCCTGAGCAGCTCTTAAAGGAGCAATTCATGGGCTTGTTATTATTTATTTTTTTAACACAAAGTTTGAATCAGGGGGTCTCCGGAGCTGAACCCCATTAATTTCAGCTCCGAGGACCCCCTGCTTCCAGAGATACTTACCTCCTAAGGGGGTGCTGGTATGTCCTGCAAGTTTACATGTCCCACGTCATGTGAGCCAATAGGAAGCCGCACCGGATTACGTCACGGCTTCCTATTGACCCATTAAGGCATTTCATGGACAGTTAGAGATAATATACATTTTGGGGGATTATAACAGAGCATTTCAAACATCAGCGAACCGCAGCAAATGGACGACCCCCTTTGGGGAGATTCGTGTGGTCTCATATCAACGAGAGTAATGGTGGGAACAATCCCCTTCATCTGGTGGGTGACATCTGTTGAAGGGGATTGTTCCCCTACACCTCACCCCATCAGATGAAGGGGATTGTTCCCCTACACCTCACCCCATCAGATGAAGGGGATTGTTCCCCTACACCTCACCCCATCAGATGAAGGGGATTGTTCCCCTACACCTCACCCCATCAGTGAAAAGGATTGTTCCCCTACACCTCACCCATCAGATGAAGGGGATGTTTCCCCTACACATCACCCCATCAGATGAAGGGGATGTTCCCTACACCTCACCCATCAGATGAAGGGGATTGTTCCCTACACCTCCCCATCAGATGAAGGGGATTGTTCCCCTACACCTCACCCCATCAGATGAAGGGGATTGTCCTCTACACCTACCCCCGCGATGGAGGGGATTGTTCCCCTACACCTCACCCCATCAGATGAAGGGGATTGTTCCCCTACACCTCACCCCATCAGATGAAGGGGATTAGTACATTTGCCCCTAGGAGGACGACCCCTTAACAATGCTCCACTGCCAATTAGTACACTTGTGTCCTGGAGGGGGAATGACCGCTAACCAGTCACTGCCATTGTACACTTTGCCCCTAGGGGAGGACGACCCCTAAACATGGTCCTGCCATTGAATCACGTTGCCCATAGGAGGAACTGAACCCTTACCATGTCACTGCCATTAGTACACTTTGTTCCCTTAGGAGGGACTGAACCCTTAACCAATGTCACGCCATTAGTACAACTTTGCCCATAGGAGGGACTGACCCCTTAACAATGTCACTGTATAGTACACGTTGCCCATAGGAAGGACGATCCCTACCATGTCACTGCATTAGTACACTTGCAACTAGGAGGGACTGACCCTTGAACATGTCACGCATTAGACACTTTGCCACTAGGAGGGACTGACACCTTTAAAAAATGGCACTGCATTAGTACACTTTTGCCCATAGGAGGGATGACCCTTAAACAAGTCACTTGCCATTAGTAAACTTTGCCTCTAGGAGGGAACTGACCCTAAAAATGGTCAATGCCATTAGTACACTTTGCTCTAGGAGGATGACCTCTAACCATGTCCTGCCATTAGTACCACTTTGTCCTAGGAGGGACTGACCGCTTAACCAGGTCACTGCCACTAGTTACACTTTGCTCCATAGGGAGGGAGATGGACCCCTTAAAACCATGTCACTGCAATTAGTAACTTGTGCTCCTAGCAGGGACGTGACCCTTAACCATGTCCTGCCATAGTACACTTTGCCATAGGGAGGGGGACTGGACCCTTACCAGTCAACTGCCATTAGTAACACTTTGCCCTCTAGGAAGGGACTGACACCTTAACCACGTCACTGCCTAGTACACTTTGCCCCTAGGAGGGACATGACCCCTAACATGCCACTGCCACAGTACGACATTTGTCGTACAACAAATGTGGTACCTTGGATTGCTGTTCAAAATCCCAATCAATTTTTTTTTTTTTTTAACTAAGTTTTTATAAAAATTTAGGGAGAGGGGCGGAATGAAGAAAATAAAAAGGGGGGGAGGAAGGGTACAGAAAAGAGATATGGACGAAAGTTCACATTATTACAATTACTACAAGATTTCCTAAAATATTCTATCACACAGTTAATATAAATATCTTTTTTTTCTCTCCCTTTTTTTTTGTTACAACAAATTAAGTGGCGTATAATTTCTGGTGATTTTCACTCAGATCCAAGGTAACCACACATCTTGAAAATCTGTAGGTGTCGTATTAAAGACTAACCATTGTTTTCCATGTAGCCAAATCTGCCAGACTTTATTTTTACTTGGAAAATTGAGGGAATAATGTGTTTTACCATACTGCCGCTAATTCGACGTCTTGCGGTGAAGAATGTGGCACAGTAATTATTTTAATGTCTGTGGGGGTGAGGGGGGTATTGTCGTTGTTTGAAAGAAATAACCAGGATCAATTGGTGGTTCCAAAACCGAAAAACCGTTTGTGCCACATTTGATTCTTTCCAGCCAATAAGTGCTATGACAGGGCACCCAACCACATATGTAGATAAGTTGGTTTGTACGCCACATCCTTTCGGACATGTAGTTGGGTTACGCCTAGGGAATGAATTTAGCTAGGTCTATGGGGGTTAAGTCACACCTCATCATAACTTTATAGGATTTTCTGATTGTGAAACACATTGATGATGTGGCAAACTTTTTGAAACAAATATCATTCCAGTTTTCCATGTCTTAATACCTCCCGCAGACATCCTGCCCAATGGTTAGCCAGATATTTCCGTTTTTGAATCATTTGTGGAGGGGGGCTACAAAGTATCCATACAATTTAGATCATCAGTCCAGGTGCGTTTACTATCTGCTAGACAAAGTGGACTTCAAATTATTAGCAATTGGGGGGTGGATTTGTTATAAAGGCTTTTTTAATTTGAAGGTTTTGGAGGAACTGATTGTTTTGGATAAGCCTTCTTTGTGGAAATATTCAATGGTTGGAAGGAAATCCTTCTGAACCTAATCTTTTAATCTTTGATACATGCTATTTCCAGTCCTATAAACCTGACGGGCCTATTCCTGGACCAATTCGGGTTATCAATAGTTGGTGTCAAAGGGTATTCCGTGTTGTAAGGGAAGTGTCGATTTGCAACTGAATTCCATAATTTGAGTGAATGGGCTAGAATTTGGCTGGGATTTGAGTGTATTGTCGGGACTCTGTTTCACTGGGGACCATAGAACATACTTAAATCCATTTCCAATGACTACCCATACGTCTGTGGACATGGATTAGGTGGCCATAGTATTAGTTGCTTGTTGTGGGCTGCTTTGAATGGGACATAAGGCATGATGTGATCCTTCGTAACCAAACCTCAAACTTCACTTCCAAATTTATACCAACTCTGTCGTCTTTAAGGATATCTAGGTTTCAAAATCAAATAGTAACGAATATGAGGCACTAAAGTAAAATCTGCCTAAAGATAAATTAAATTGATTTGCTTTTAAACTTTGATTATTTACAAGTGGCAACCGATACGATCAAATACCTAGGGATATTTATCACAAAACACTATAAGTTCTCTGATAGGAGAATTACCCAAAGGTCCTAAGAGCTCTTAAGGTCTGATATTGGGAAAAGGTCGGCACACTATTCAAGGATACGGCAGATAACAGTATTCAAAATGCACCATTATGCCCGTCTATCTGTATTCTTTCCAAAACTCTACCATTCCATTGGTATTGGGGGGAAATTAAAACTCTACAGTTATAATAAACAAAATTGATATGGAAAAATAAAAAACAAGAATTGGTAAGAAAATCTTAAAATATACCAAAACAAGACAGGAGGGCTGGGACTTACCATGCCTATGTCCTATTACAAAGCAGCCCAAAACAATCCCAATCAATTTTTTGAACTCAAATTTTGTTGGTCAAAGGGAATTACATGCCAATTACATGCGACTATAGCAATAAACCACACGCCACACGCTCAACCTGCTTAATCTATGCTAGCTGGCTACGATGAAGGCTTCTGAAAACAAATGGGATCCTAAAATAAAGTTACATGGTTAGATGAGCTTGGAAAAAAGACATATGTCCATGGAGTGCAGCCAATATTATCTAGAGGAAGGCAAACAACAAAATCAAGTGAAACATTAGCCAATTACAGTATATCTCTATAAAATATAAATAATATCCCTCCTGACTCCAGTAAAGGCATTTACATTTCTAATTGGATCAAATATCATTCCTGTTGTTTAACTTATTTTGTATATCCTGTATATCTTCTTACCTAAAAAGATGTCTTAACATTTTACTAAAAATATTGTATTGTATCTGCCTCACAGTCTCCATCATTAGTAAATCTCACAGCGTAACAGACTTAAGTAAAGAAACCATTCTCCTTTCTCCATTTTAAAGGAGGACCTTTGTCATTTGTACTACCTGGGATGAAAGTTCCCTGAAAGCTCCTTGTTAAGACCTGAATATTGGTAAATAGTCTCATATCCCCTTTCGACGCCTCTTTCTAATGTAAACAAATCAAAATGTAGCTAGCCTCTCATTAATTAGATTGTTCACATCCCTTTATTAATTTTGGGGCTTCTCTCTCACTCTCTCTAGTTCATAATGTATTTTCTTAGGATTGGTACCAAAATTGTATCCCATATTCAAGGTGTGGTCTTACTAATGTTTTATACAGTAGGAAAATTATGCGTTCTTCCTACATCCTTTGCCCGTTTAATGTGCAAGATAAGATTTGTTTGCCTTTGCAGACTGCATGAATTGGGCATATTATAAGGCCTACTGTCTACTAGCACTCCTAAATCCTTCTCCATCAAGGATTTCCTAATTTGTCCTGATTAGTTTATATGGTAGAAGGTGAAAAAAAGTGGGAGGAGCGCAACAACCAATGGAGCAAGGAAGACCCAGAGTACAAAAAATGAATAAAAGGGCACTTTAATGTGTCATGAGAACCATCCAACGCGTTTTGAATGTCACAGCGTTCTTTATCAAGGATGAATATACAAAGAAGCGCTTTGTGACGTTCGAACGCGTTGGATGGGTCTCATGACACATTAAAGTGTCCTTTTATTCATTTTTGGTAATCGGTGTCCCTCTGCTCCATTTGGTTTGTGCGCTCTCCCAATTTTTTCACTTCTGCAATCAGCATTGGAAGCTGCACAGCCCGTCAGCCACACCAAGGATATGTGAGTACTTGCATCTATGAGGGGAACCTGTCAATGAGAGACGATGTGGATGGGCTGTACTATCACCACGGTCTTAGGAGGATAGTACCCATTCTTGTTGTTATATACACTATCAATATTGGTTATTACGGATACCTTTGGAAGGTGGTTCTGGCATCATTATACCTTATTGTCCTGGCATTGGAGCGCTTTTGTCAATTTTTCTATTAGTTTATATGTAGCATGATTATACTTGTTCTCAAATGCATAACTTACATTTACATTTATCTGTATTAAACCTCATCTGCCATTTACCTGCCCAAATTTCCACGCTATCCAAGTCCTTTTAGAGAGAAATGACATCCTGCTCTGATTCATTACCTACACAATTTAGTGTCATCAGCAAAGATGGAGACTTTGCTCTCGATGCAACACTCAAGGTCATTATAAACAAGTTTAAAAAAGCAGGGGTACCCAGTACCGATTCCTGAGGTACTCCACTCACGACTTTAGCCCAACCTGAAAAAGTTCCATTTATGACAACCCTCTGTTGTCTGTTCTATAGGGGGCAGATATTTTCACCCAAGGTAATTGCCTTTATTATGTACACAACCACAGTTGTGTCGCGACAGATAATCATCATGAATCCAGACAGAACAAGGAGGGCAGAAGAGCATGCAAAACACAACGTGTTCGTACCCTTCATTTTAATATGAGAATGCAATAAAATATATATATAAACACAATCACATGAAAGACAATTAAAAACGTGCAGCAAGTGGGACAGGGTAAATGGGCAATAAGGATAAGATGGAGGTTAAAATCCAGCAGACCCCCAAAGAAAATGGAAAACCAATTTTCACAGAATACAGCAAAGTGAAATATTTGCCTCAGTCGAAAAAAAAAAAATATAACTTTTTTTTTTTTTTTTTTTTTTTTTTTTTTTTAAATCCACCAATGCAAAAAAAATCTAAAAAATGGGCGATGTTTGAGACCTAGTAAGTCCTCTCTAAACGGAGCCAGAGAAAAAAAAGACACCTATACAGGAGATACATCAGTGTAAAGAAAGTGTGAATAGATGCACCTCTCTGTTTTTGCTTGCGTTTGCATCAAATATAAGAGCATTAGCTACGTGTGACGCAAATTGGCAGCCGGAGACATTCACGCCGCCTCAGCTCGGTGGAATTTTTAAGCGCAAATACCAGTGGAAAAGTGAAGCACACTAAAGGATGATTACTGCTAAACTGGAAAAGAAACTCCGGTTCAAGCGTTGCTACGTTCTAATGAGATGCGACTGTCGCAGTGCTCTGTGTGTCCAGGCGCTCTGCAAAGAGGCACTTCGTCCCGCGTCTCTGCTCCTGCGTAGGGTACTGTCACATGCTGAAGATTTTTAACTCCGGTTCATAGGCAAAAGAATAAATGAGTAACAAATAACACAGCGAACTGGTTCTTCCAAAGATGCCCATTCAAAATGAAATAATGCCCGTTACTGTGTCATTCGAATCTTACCTTTACACTTCTATTCATTCCCATGGTGTTAATGGTTATGAACTAAAAAAAAAAAAAAATGTTCAATGGCGCCCCAAAAAGGAGAGTGTCAAAAGCGGGCGTCAAGTTGAACTTAAAAAGTCAAGTGTTAAAGTAGCAGTCCAAGCTGCCCTTTTGAAAAAAAAAATTATTTAATTTATTCTTTTCCTTTATATGTGCATCAATACAATCCACACAATGATAAGTAATTAGCTAAGTTGCCGATCGATCCGTTCTTTGTGATCGATCGGCAAAGATTCAGCTTGGGGGTTCACTAAATGGCTGTCAGTGCTGCAGAAGAAGAGGACTAAAGATGCAAGGTTCTGTGGGGAAGATCATGTGACCAGGCAGTCACTACATACAATTGGTGCACGCTACGAGAGGGCAGGGCTCAAACAGGGGTGTGCCAGAGCCTGCTTCAGAAGGGGAAGGGGATGTGACTTTGTAAATGGTTACTATAGAAACAAAAAAAACTGTTTACTTATAATACAAAAAAAATGTCATTCAGAGTTCATTTTTTTTTTTAAATCTACAAATATTTTCTCATAGTTCAGAAACTAATTTATAAAAAAATGCACAATGTAGGATTATGCTTGGTCTGCAGCTTAAAGCTGTATTGTATTAGCCAAAAATGATACAGAACAGGTGTTTCATTATATAGGTACCAAACTGTATTATTTTCACGGTATGGCTATTATAAATAATGTTACACTAATCATTTATATTTGCTAAACTAGTTCTAATTAAAAAAAATACCATTCTGTATTTATTTAATTATATCAATCATGTATTCAACATGGCCACACGTCTCTCTCTCTATCTCTCGTTTCTCTCTCTCTATCTCTCTCGCTTTCTCTATCTTTCTCTCTCACTCTCTCTTTATTTCCTCTCTCTTTATTTCTTCTCTTTCTTCTCTCTATCTCTATCCTTCTCCCTCTTCAGAACACATTACACACTTGGAGGTTTACATTTCAATGCTGGAGAGGTTATCGTCAAACTGCAGAGACAACGGAGAAGAGGCATTAAGTAACGCCTTCAACCGCTTTCGCCGCACTGTATAAGGAACTGTTGACGCCAATGAAAAACGTGGTATGGTTTCTCGCCTTTCCTAAACCTTTCCTCTCCGGCTGTAAAGTGACCAGTGCACAAGCCCACATGTGGACTTACTGCCCTTCCTCGTACATTAGAAAACTGTAAGTACAGATGTAGCAAGACTTACTGTCTTCTGTGCCGCGTGTCACGCGTGGCCACCGGACCGCAGTGCAGCACGTGCGACCACGGCTCGAAAAAACAGAAAGCGGCAGCATTATCTTGCGGGGGGTCCATCTTCTGAATGCATCGCTGCAGCATTAGTCCTACAGGGTCATCCACAGCCTGTAAGATTACGCAGAGGAGTTCCAGAGAGAAGCGTCTCTCTCTGTGACCCTGAGCAGCTCTTAAAGGAGCAGCATTCATGGGCTTGTTATTATTTATTTTTAACACAAAGTTTGAATCAGGGGGTCTCCGAGCTGAACCCATTAATTTCAGCTCCGAGGACCCCCTGCTTCCAGAGATACTTACCTCCTAAGGGGGTGCTGGGTATGTCCTGCAAGTTTACATGTCCCACGTCATGTGAGCCAATAGGAAGCCGCACCGGATTACGTCACGGCTTCCTATTGACCCATTAAGGCATTTCATGGACAGTTAGAGATAATATACATTTTGGGGGATTATAACAGAGCATTTCAAACATCAGCGAAACGCAGCAAATGGACGACCCCCTTTGGGGAGGATTCGTTGTGGTCTCATATCAACGAGAGTAATGGTGGGAACATCCCCTTCATCTGGTGGGTGACATCTGTTGAAGGGGATTGTTCCCCTACACCTCACCCCATCAGATGAAGGGGATTGTTCCTACACCCTCACCCCATCAGATGAAGGGATTGTTCCCCTACACCTCACCCCACAGAGAAGGGGATTGTGTCCCCTACACCTCACCCCATCAGATGAAGGGGACTGTTCCCCTACACCTCACCCCATCAGATGAAGGGGATTGTTCCCCTACACCTCACCCCATCAGATGAAGGGGATTGTTCCCCTACACCTCACCCCATCAGATGAAGGGGATTGTTCCCCTACACCTCACCCCATCAGATGAAGGGGATTGTTCCCCACACCTACCCATCAGATGAAGGGGATTGTTCCCCTACACCTCACCCATCAGATGAAGGGGATTGTTCTCTTCACCTCACCCATCGATGGAGGGGATTGTTCCCCTACACTCACCCCATCAGATGAAGGGGATTGTTCCCTACACCTCACCCCATCAGATGAAGGGGATTGTTCCCCTACACACCTCACCCCATCAGATGAAGGGGATTGTTCCCCTACACCTCACCCCATCAGTTTAATTATTTTCTGCCATATGGTTCTGGTTTTCTTTTTGTCAATACTAAATTATTAGTGTGCCAGTGTCTTATTCGTTGTTGAGTATTTGTTTTAGGTGGTCGCGGGTTGTTGTCCACCTTGACATTTTACACCCAGTTTATCTCTTATAATTGTTTTATTTATCGGCTGTTCCTTTTTCCTCAAACTTCGTTCCTTGTGGATTTGAAAAAATAAATCTCCAAATGTCCAACATTGCTTTAAACCTTCCCGAACGGACATGAACAATCAGCGGCCAAATAATGGAACGTAAAAAAGAAAAGGATAACATGGTGGGGGGGGGGGGGGGGGGGGGGGGAGTGTGCGTGAGTAGACGCCCGGGTAGAAATGAGAACCAATGAGATTACACCTATATCATTTAAAGAGGTGTATTCACACAAAATAAGGGTGCAGCCAAGAATAGCCTGTGTGTAAATGTGCTATCAATAATGTCAATATCACATAAGAAAATCCTATGTATAAATCTCATTTGTATGTACCGCCATTGGAGAGGAGACCTCACCCTATACTTGACGTGAACAGAATAGTTTATACAGCCCTAAAGGGGAAGCACCCATCCTGCCCCCTCTGCTGCTGTCCAATTCTATAACCAGGTGGTCTTTCGCTTTTCATGGGCACTATATTTACGTACACACAGCACTGCCGTTACTTCATTGGCTATGATCCCGCAGGTTTAGGTAACATACATAGTGACACAGCAGATTAGGTTGGCATTTGTCCATTGAGTGCAACGTTTGTTAAACTGTAACCGGGTGAAATACTCATCCTATATTTTTATTCACGTCGATCCAGCGGAAGGCAAACATTAAATAGTGAAACGGTTGCCAATGATGTCTCAGATTTCTCCATATACTGTATCAACCTTGTTTTTTAAATCTTATTCTTAGTCAGCATATCCCTGTATACTGTAGCTTTCAATAATAATGGTGAACCTATTCTTAATCCTATCTGCTGTATCTGCCATCCCAGTCTCCATGGATAGTAAATCCCACATGTATTTCACAATTGGTGAAATCTCCTCTGCCTGATTCTCAAGGATGACCCCCGCGTCATTTGTACCGTCCTTGGAATGCAAAGTTATTTTCAAAGTTCCTCCTCCTGGACCTCGACCTACGCTTCTTCCAAGGCCATAAAACGTACTTGAGGTTTTTGTTTCTCTCTCCCTTTCCCAGTTGCAGAGTATTAATCACAACATTAACTACTTCCTGAACTCCCTGGTGAAAGGGGATTTAAAAGAAGTTAAAGGGGTGAGTAAACATGTTGAGGTCGCCCTACACACTAAAGCACAATGTTTGCGGCGGGATTGGGGTCTGGGCCCAGTGACCCAAATGCATTGCTGGTATTTTGTGGAAGCCACGAGTAGAAGTGAGGATGTCTCTGAAGAAAGGGAAGATTCCCCTGAAACATTGGATTTTGGCCTCTGTTGAATATGCTGTGAAGCCTTTTCCCCTTGCTCAAGGAGATTTAAACCCTATAATAAGTAGAACTCTCCTGCTGTTTTATTTATTTTTTTGGAGAGGGGGTGGGGCGGGAGGTTTATATTTCCTTTACCTTCCTGGCTCTGCGGAGTCCCTTAGAGTTTACGCGCGCTGCTGATTGTCGGTAAATTGAACATTGAATTTCCTGGGCAAGAATACTTGTCCGGGAGAACAATATGGCTGTCGGGGTCAGCCTTGCCTGGCGGCCAATAGGAAGTCTGCGGTAATAGTAGTGCTAAAATACTGTTTATTGTGGATTATTATAGAAGGGGAACAGAACCTCTTATTTGTGGAGATAAATCTTACAAAAGGAGGTCAAAATCCAACCACGCGTTGGTTATGTTTCCAGTTTTTTGCATATATACTGAATGTAGTATAACAAATAAATCACTATTACTAGGCATTGGAGTGCTCTACAACACTGTTTCCTTATTTCAGGATTTGAAGAAACCTTTTGAAAAAGCTTGGAAAGACTATGAGAATAAATTGTGAGTTGGGAAGTTGATGTTACTCTCACCATTTGCTGTTTTCTATTAAGACTTTCACTGGCAACACTGTCAGCAACGAGTTGCGTGGGCAAAGGCTTCCAGAGGCCCAGAATATAACAGTATATAACAGTATATCGGCATGTAGCAAGAGACTCACGTGACATCGCAAAGCTTTGGGAATAAATACACATCTCGAATGCTGGAGGCAGAGAGGGAGTGAGGCTCCGTGTTCCCCCAGAATCCTCCAGTGCTGGCCACTGTCGGAGAATGGATTCTGGACTTGATTGACAATTTGGTCAGACTCCGTATCGGCCTGCGAAACCCTGAGAAAAGGAATATAAGAAATATTATATTAGTAAATACTACATACAGCTCTCGTTAAGCGGTTGTAACTAAAAGAGGAAATAATGCCGTAGCAATTGCAACATTGCAGTGATTGAATGTGAAACCGATTTTAGAAAAGGAGAATGAAATCCATTTTTGTAAATGCAATACTTTCTATTTGTTGCTGTTGCATGTTTTGATTTCCACCCCCGTCCTGGGATACTTACCAGCGAAGTTACAAGTTTTAAATCTTATTTCAGGGGAAACAAAATGGCTGCCAAATATTAACCGTTAGCCAATGGGAAGCCACAATATCATCAGTTGTGGGTTCCTATTGAACAGCCATACAAAATCCCCTCTATAAACCAGGAAGCAATAACTGTAACTTCACTGATCAATATATCGGTACAGGGGGGTCCCCAGTACTGAAGATGGTGCAGTTGAGCTCAAGAGGAGTCCGCAGTTCTCATCCTGTAAGAACATGGACCAAAAAGGAGGGGGGGGGGAGGGGGGTAAAAATAGTGTGATTGTTGCTTTAAGGAGAATTCCTTCCCTATCATAAACTAGGCCAACTTTGTGAGATACAGTAAGGCTTCTGACTCTTGGTAGACAGAAAATGGCATCCTGCCCCACCCCTGAGCCCCAGTTGGAATACACAGGTGGCCAACTCCAGTCCTCACGGGGTACCAACTGGTCAGCTTTTAAGGATATCCCTGTTTCAGCACAGGTGGCACAGTCAGAATGACTGTTCCATTTGTGCTGAAGCAGGTATAACTTAATGGATGGATGACCACCTCTTGGTGGTCATTGCGGACTGGAATTGGCTTCCCCTGCTCTATAGGATTATGTATTTCAATCAGGCCAGTGTTTGATTCCTAGTGCACCCCTAAAACAGGACTGTGGTGGTCTTACTACTGGGGAAACCCTTTGGTGAGCAGATCTGATGCTACACATGAAAAATGGCCACCATCAGGGTCATGTGATGAGCCAGCGAATGGGAGGAAGGGTTTTTTAGCTTGTGGACTTGATGTTGCAGTCGGCCATGAAATGTGATATACTGAATGATACCCTCAAGGAGACGCAGTGTCCTATTAATGGCAGCGCTGCCTTTGAAGTGGGAGGCCTGGTTTGTGACCCCATGCCATATCCTTGTGACCATGAGATTTGCAAGCTTTTCATAGCAGAGACGCATTGCAGGATTCCACGCACCCTGTCCCTGCCACGTAATAAACCATAGACTATTGTATTTATCTCAGCACTAAAATTGAGAAGGAGAAGAGGGAGCTGGCCAAGCAGTACGGGATGGTGCGGACCGAAGTGGCGGGAGGAGAGATCGCCGAAGAAATGGAGAAAGAACGCAGGATGTTCCAGTTACAAATGTGCGAGGTAAGAGACTGTAAGAGATATGTGCAGAGGTATGCAAATGGGGACTGTTTTAGGGTGAAATTATATGTTGGCGTTATTGAGCCTGTTCCTTTATGCAGGCAAAACATACAAAAACAACCAAACAACAAACGCCTATCCCTGTGTAAGGGCTAACTTACTTCCCCAGACCCTATCTGCAGGACTGGAGGGATGTTTCCATTACCAGCCTATCACCCCAAAGTCTCAGGCAGTACCTTAAGCAGGTGGCCCTCCATGTTAGTCTCTGGCAGGTTCCTGGGTCCTCTGTGTCCAGGAAATATAGGTCTCTGGGTGTCTTGGTGTCTTGATCTCAGCACAGCCTTTGTGCACAAGACAATGTCTGTGTGAAGGCTTCTCTGGTCTCCTTCTGTCAGCCCAAAGGTGAGCTAAGGAATCTCTCTCCTGTTTACAACAGGAGGCTTTTCTTATAGACTTAATTGACCAGGTGGAGTCTGGTTAATTGCCTGCTGCAATTAACCAGATCCCTACTGGATTTTATAAATAGTTTCTTCAACAGGGATAAGTTCCTGTTACAGAGACCATCATCACTTATCGTCTGAAAATGCAACTTGTTTCGTTAAGAGCTATTCTTGGGCACAGAGGATAACACCACCTCAATTATCCATCTGACTCTGTGTTTTTCAACCGGGGTTCCTAGGAGCCCTTGGGTTCCCTGGGCATCCCTAAAGTGTTCACTGCAATTTTCAGGTAATTTGAAAATGGTACCAAATACAGAAGAATTTACAATGCATCTGATCTCCGATGCACTATTAGAGAGGGTCGGGGTTCCTTACAATGCATCTGATCTCAGACGTGCTATTAGAGAGGGTTGGGGTTCCTTACAATGCATCTGATCTCAGACGTGCTATTAGAGAGGGTTGGGGTACCTTACAATGCATCTGATCTCAGACGTGCTATTAGAGAGGGTCGGGGTTCCTTACAGTTGCAGTTTCCATTTTTGTTTTAATAGAAGCAGCAATCGCTTAGCTTGAAGGAAATGTAATTATCTAAGCTGCCGATTGATCCGTTCTCCCGTGATCGATCGGCAAAGATCCTACTTCCCCGGGTTCACAATATGTTTGCTTATTTCTAAAGAGGAAGTGCTGTGCCTATATAAATGGTTCCTATAGAAACCCAAGGAAGATTAATACATTCAAACTCATAGATATGTAGGGTACAGAGCTTTCCAAACCTCACAGATCTCTTTTTCTTCCAAGAGTAATGTGACCGTGTTATGGATTGACGCGGTCTGGGAGAAACTATGGTTGTACTGTATTTGCCCGATTATAAGGTGACCCTGAATATAGGCCAATCCCCTCAAATCTCGCCTCTGCTAACTGTAACTAGGTAATGCTGGCTGCTATGTTTCTGCAGCATCTGTCTGCGCATGTGTGATCGCTCGCACATGCGCAGGCGGCTACTGTGTTAATCGCTTACACAGGAGCAGACACTCACTCGGCAGCAGAGCCCGATTATAAGGCGAGTATGGACTTTTCAATATAACTTTATTGAAAAAAATCTTGCCTTATAATCGGGCAAAACTGGAAATGAACTCCCAGAATCCTCTGCTTCTCTTTCTTATTGTTTATTGGCTCTCCCTTCCAAGCAAGGACATTGGCACCATCAAACTTGAACTATAGCTTTGTCTGCCATGTTGTTCTATCCCAGCAGCAGTGGCTTTCAGAGAGACTTGGGGGTATATTCTCTATTGTCCGGAGCGGACGTTAGTGCCGATTTCGGCTGAAAATCTCCGTAGACTTCAAAGGGGACTTTTGGCCCCTTTGAACTATGTCGAATTTGCCCCTTGGTCCCATGGGGTTTAGGAGAGGCCTGCAGGAATGTGAGGGGCAAACATTTAACTTCCATTCCCTCTGTTTCAGTATCTAATAAAAGTGAACGAGATCAAAAGTAAGAAAGGAGTGGACCTTCTCCAGAACCTCATCAAGCATTACACCTCTCAGTGCAAGTAAGTGTTATATTGTGTGTAACCCTCCCTCCCTGCTCCCAGGGACATTATTTTGGTGTAGTTGTGTGTTTAACATCAGCATAGCTGTACCTTGTCTAATAGTGCTGGATGTGGTCAGCTATGGAAAGAATTTTTTCAAGAGGTTTTTATAGTACAACTTCAATCTCTATTCATGTTCCCAGGCTTGGGATAGATACATCCACATTTACAATAAGATTGACATGGTTGTACCGCGTTTCATCCATACTGTTATCACTCTACATCATTCTTCCCTAGGTGCTTTCTGTTAACAGTCCTGGGCGGTGCATACACTTGTTACTGACAGGACTGCCTGTATTGGACTAGGCCCCCTTGTTGCACTTGCTTAGCTCTGTCCATGTGATCTCTCTGTTTCTAAACCCTTCTGAGATCTGCGGAGGTTATCACCATTCTTTCTCCTGCAGGAAACTCGAGCAGTAGAGTACAATAATAAATGCGCGCTGGCCGTCCAACGTTTCTTCTCCCAAATCTCTCTTGATGCTGCTCCCCGTCTCCCGTGATCAGCGGGGCTAGAGAAGACTCGCACATAAACAGACAAACAAATGGGGGCGCAAAAAAGAGAGAAAAGGAATCAATAAAAATTCTTGAAATAGAAGTATTTTATAAGGGCATAAAAAAGTACAAGGACTTGCAATAAAATAAGGATCTTATGATTCAAGTACACCAGGCAGGTAACAACCACAGCAACAACTCCGTAATCCATGAACCCCCCTCCTCTGGATCGCAGATGGTAAGTGCCGAGGGGAAGTTTCAGACCGGCGTCCACCAGAAGTTTTCCCTGTACTCGTATAAGCAGCGCTGGGTCTACAGCGTCATAACCTTCGTACTCGGCATGCAAATGGCTCGCCTACGCGTATCGTGTCACGTGGGACACTTCGTCAGGGCTTAGCCACAGTGCTCATTGGAGCAGACTAAATGCAGCAAGCTAACCAATGAGTAACATTGTTACTCGTCTGGAGCGATGATGTCACCAGCCTTCCAATCATTGTGTCACAGTAGCAACACATAACAAGCATATAATACAAAAAAAACATAAAACATAAGACACATAATGAATGTACCAATACTAGTTGTCATATTAATAAAAGAATATAGGTGTACTTTAAAGCTGCAGTGCAGTCAATATCCTGCATGTGTGTTTTTTTTTAATAAATCAGTTCTGTAGTGAGAAAAAATACTTTTAGCATTTTCTGTTTTTAAAAAAACAACTTTGAAAGACCAATTTTCTTGTATTCTATTTTAACAGCCATTTGCTAAGGCACTGCCCCTTGTCACAAGCCCTGGCACACCCCTTTGTCAGCCCTGCCCTCCCTCTAGCACATGTCAGTGCAGGAGTGCTCATGAATATTCATGAGCTTCCACTGACTGACAGAAGCAAATAAAAACATATGCCAGCTCTAATTATGTCACCAAATGTCGCCTATCAATACACGGATAACGAATTAGGAAGGGCAGATACAGTTTTGAGGTTAATTAGAGATTGCACAACATAAAACAATTGAAGTAAAAAATAAATAAAAAAAAAAAAAGACTGAACTGCTGCCGCTTTAATTGTGATTAATAATAAAGCCAAAAAAAAGGTTCCCTATTGCATAATAAAGTGTGAACCTCCAATCAAAGAACATTGAAATGAGTTTGCAAGGGTTGCACTTTGCATAAGGCAATTTGCATACCTATTACACATGGGGACCTTGAATCTTACAGAAAATGTTGCAAGGTTTAGAAATGATACATAGGACAAACTCAAAACCTATCTATTAGCAGATGATATACTAAATATATAAGTAAATCTCAAAACTATCTTTAAATAGATGTAATGCCAGAATTATATAATATATAAATATTTTTGCACTTTTAGCATATTATAGGTTATAAGTACAATTCCATATTGGCTTGGCATTGGCAAAAAAAATATAGAAATTTAATCAAATAAAATAAACTAAAATAAACTAAACTCAAATAGTCAAGAAACACTATCCCACAAGAACTTAATAATTCCTGCATATTAAATATTTATAATTATTACGTTCTTGTGGGATAGTGTTCCTTGGCTATTGATCCGTTATACAAGGGTCTGATATTGGTAACACTGTTTAGGACTTCACTTATGTAACAATGAGTATGATGACTTTATAAATGTTAGACCGTCAAGTATATTCCCATAATATGGATAAATGTTGTTATGTCAATGTGCTATTACAATTTAACAACATGCAGGAATTATTAAGTTCTTGTGGGATAGTGTTCCTTGACTATTTGAGTTTAGTTTATTTTAGTTTATTTAATTAAATTTCTATATTTTTTTTGCCAATGCCAAGCCAATATGGAATTGTACTTATTGTACTTTTATATATGACGAAGCGTATCTTCCTACGCGAAACGGCCCGTCGGTTTTTAATGACGTCACTCTTCTGACGTCGGTAGCAGTGACCAGCAATGCCAGGAACTCCGGTGTATCGTGTAAACCAGCACCAACTCGGCTGATCGGGTAGTATTTGATACTTATCTCTACTTACCCGTTTTTCTTGCCTTATGCCATCGTCCGATTTGACCTGTATATACACAGTTTGAATTACTATATAGGCAACTTGATGAATGGAGGACTACTTTATTCAGGGGATGATGGGTATACATGTATTTATATGCTGAAACACCAATCCTCTGTTCTACTTTAGTGTTATGATACACTTACCCATTCGACGCATGTTACATTAGTCTGCATATGTTACAATTTTTCAAGTAATTCGGATGAACCAGGGATACATTTCTTTACACCTTAAACGTTACTTTGTGTTTAGTATCTCCTGCTGTTGGTATAATTTTCTATCGTATACCTTGTCAGGACTTTGGCTGACTATACCTCATTGCCCACCACCAGGTACTCTCTGAAGGGACATACCCTATAAGCTTTAGCAGTGGCCTCCCCTATATGTGAATTATACCCGATGAGTGAGAGAGAACACTCTCTATTCTGGCCACCATTTACCGTATTTTTAAACACACCCTTATTTATACCCCACACTCCCTGATATTGCTCCCTCATGTATTTAATAAATTCTTTTTTGTTTTGCGTCGTGTAGCACTTTTGGCTTATCAGCCTCGGATATATTGTTTAGTCCCATTAAGTGTTTTATTCTCATAGAGTGCAATTTTGGGTTTCTTGTCCAATTGAGGATCTCTACCCCACTTGGATTTTTGTGTCCATGCTAACCTTACCCTATGCACCATGAGATAATAATATTGTAATTAGAATAATCAGGAGAGCGATAAGCATTGTGTGTCTCATAAAATACTTATGCTTCAAGAATTGTTATTGATTCCTTTTCTCTCTTTTTTGTGCCCCCATTTGTTTGTCTGTCCTGCAGAAACTGCCACTTTCTCAGGGGCTATTAACTCTTTATATGGAGATCCTTTGTGGGACTGATCTCCTGACATCCCAGAGCCCCATCTAGGCAGCTCTCTATGGCATGTCTGCATTCCCCTTCTGGGACCTGCATATCTCTTCTGTGCATTGTTGTAGGGGTCATAACTGTTAAGACACTGCTAACTAAAATACAGTAAACAGGGGGTCCCCTCAGCCTCTACTCCCGGAGGCTCCTCCTCTCCTGCCCCTCTGGAACCTATCCTTCCAGAACATTTCTTCTGACTCGTATACCCTCTCTCATGTAGTTCCATGTGTCATCACAGGGTGCAGCCTATCATCCACTTCTTACTATTAACTTCTGAGATTACATTAGTAGCCAACACAAACGGGGGAGGGATGTTACATCTGTTTCCTTCCAATTGACATCGGTGTCCATGTGTGATACAGAGAGAGAGAGAGAGAGAGAGAGAGGGAGAGATAATAATCAAAAACGAATAGACGATACCGTTCTGTGGCTATCGAAATGCTTTTATTTGTGCGAGCCTTCGAGATACACTGATCTCTTCTTCCGGCGATGGTACAATGGATAAAGCAAGCAAGGTTTTTACTTTTTAAATTCTGTACAAAAATTATATTTGAAAAAATAAAAAAAACGTAGGTGAATTTGCAGCATTAAGTTCTATTTAACCCCTACCGTGCAAGAGGGGTTGTAACTTCGGCTGTCTGTGGGCTTACAACGCATTGCTGCAGACATCTGGGGCAATAAAGAGGATAATATCTTGCCAGCAATTGAAGTCTCTCTAAAAAAAAACACAATCATTCTTCAGTATACTGTAAGCCCAGCTCTGATTTGAAACCAGAATAATGACTTATTTTCAGCTTTCTGCAGGAATGTTTACAAGCAACAGAAAAACTGAAATCCTACATAGAGGACCTCACCACCGAACTGCAGAGTGTAAGTACGTCTCCTCCTCCTCCTCATGCCAATAAATCCTCACTTTCCACCGGTCTGCGTGGCTACAAAAAGACTGATTTGAAATGTATTAATCAAGTGTGTGTGAGTGTATATGTGTGTATATGTATGTATGTATGTATGTATATATATATATATACAGTGTTCGACAAATCACCCAAAAATCTACTCGCCCAACCAAAAAATCTACTCGCCACCTAGTCCCGCCCCCAACCCCGCCCCTAGTCCCGCCCCCAACCCTAGTCCCACCCCCAACCCCGCTTTAAAATAAAATATATAAATAAAATACATTTAATAAATTCCTAGTCAGAACAACATTCGTTTTTGACATAAATGTATTTATTGTATTACATTATACTACAATTAGTCCTTGTTACGTGTGTGTGTGTGTGTGTGTGTGTGTGTAAATGTTGGATCTAGAAATAAAAGCCAGATGTGAATGGCTAGTTTCCTGAACCCCTTAACCAGTGTCTGGACGTCCCCGCTTCACAATATCTAAAGCAGCAATCCCGCCTGGGATCTTACCTGATCCACCATCCCTCAATGTCCAGATACCTTCATTCCCGCAATCTTATACATTGGAGGGGAGGTGTTCCCTACCTGTCTTCTGGGTTAGGGGGGGTTCCGATGTCTTCCGTGTGAAGCTTGAGTCAGATCTGGAAGAAAGCAGTATAAGTTATTTCGGTGTAGTATAGGACAGTTAATATATATAGGGTAAATAAGAGATCCAGATCCAGAGTGTGAGACAGAGAGGAGAGTGTGAGACAGAGAGGAGAGTGTGAGACAGAGAGGAGAGTGTGGACAGAGAGGAGAGTGTGAGACAGAGAGGAGAGTGTGAGACAGAGAGGAGAGTGTGAGACAGAGAGGAGAGTGTGAGACAGAGAGAGATAGGAGAGTGTGAGACAGAGACAGGGAGAGAGGAGACGGGGAGAGAGGAGAGGAGCGGGAGAGGGACGGGGAGAGGGAGACGGGGAGAGGGGAGACGGGGAGAGGGGAGACGGGGAGAGGGGAGACGGGGGAGAGGGGAGACGGGGAGAGGGGAGACGGGGAGGGGGAGAGGCAGGGGGGGGAGACGGGAGAGGGGAGAGGGGAGAGGGGAGAAGTGAGGGGAGAGGGGGAGAGGGGGACGACGGGCGAGACGGGAGAGAGGAGACAGAGGGACAGGGGAGTGGAAGAGAGAGACCAGAGACAGGGAGAGAGGAGACAGAGACAGGGAGAGAGGAGACAGAGACAGGGAGAGAGGAGACAGAGACAGGGAGAGGGAGAAAGAGAAGGGAGACGAGGAGCAAAGAGAAAGAGAGGGAGAGAGGAGAAGAGGGGGAAGGGAGAGGAGAACAGAGAAAGGGATGGAGGAGGAGAAAACAAAGACAGGGGATGAGGAGGAGGAGAGACAGAGAAGGAAAAGGGGGGGCGGGACGGAGGGGGGGAAGGGGGGGGGGCGAGGTGGGAATGACGAGAGGGGGGGGGAGGGGAGGGGGGGGGGGACGGCGTGGGGGCCGACACACCAAACACACACAACACACACACACCACACCACACCCACATCACACACACACACACCACAACACACACACAGATCACCACACAACACATCACACACACACACACACAACACACGCCCAATACACATACAGCCGAGGACACAACACACCACGCCCCAGACACACACCACACATACACGCACGCCCATAGACACACACAGACACGAACGCCCAGAGACACCCCACTACACGACCAATCAAAACACACGCACCACACACACCATCCAACACCCACACACAAGCACGC
Organism: Ascaphus truei; assembly: GCA_036426205.1. Lineage (NCBI taxonomy): Eukaryota > Metazoa > Chordata > Amphibia > Anura > Ascaphidae > Ascaphus > Ascaphus truei. The sequence continues at coordinate 245,900 of WSYH01000161.1, read as the reverse complement.
CATAACAACTACACACACCACAAGCCGTCCCGGAGACACACACACACACACGCCCGAGGAGACAGACACACACAGAGCACGCCAGAGACCCACAACGAACGCCAGAGACACACACACGCTCCAGAGGAGAACACAGACACAGGCCAGAGACCACAGCAGAGACACACACACGCACGCCAGGAGACAAACACCACGGCCAGAAAGACACAACACAAACGCACGCCCGAGACACAAAGCCGCACGCCACCGAGGGACACATCACACGCACGCCCAGAGAGACACACACCACGACGCCCAGAGACACACACGCACGAACCCCAGATGACACACACGGCACCCCAGAGAACACACGCAGCCCAGACACACACACACGCCCATGAGACACACAAACACACACACGAACAACACACACACGACACACACACACCCAAACAAAAAGCACCACACACACACACACACACACACACACACCCAGAACATACACACAACGCACGCAGAGACACAGCACACAACACACACACCCCACACAACACACACACCACACACACACACACACACAACAACACACACACACCCACACGACACACAACACAACACGCAAAGGAGACACACACACGCAATCCCAGAACACCACACCACCACTAACAACAGATACACCGACACCACGCCCAGAGACCCACACCACACCAGCGCGCGGCAGCGCACACACAAGCACATACACCCCACACACACACACACACGCCCAGCGAGACACACACAAGCCACAACACACACACACACACACACACGCCAGAGAACACACGCCCGAGAGACACACCCACAAGCCCATAGAGCACACCACACCAAGAAACAAACACCAGACACCAACGAGCACACACACACACACACACACACCGAGACCACACACACACGCACGCCCAGACACACACACAACACCAGAGAACCACACCACACACACACTCCGCCCAAACACACACACACACACACCACAACACCACACTCCAGCACACATACACAACCAATATAAACACACACACACACACTTTCGCCATATATATACACACACACACACACTCTCTCACTCTACACACACGGGGGGGTCGTAAGAGAGGAAAGGCCGCGATCAGTACCAGTTCCACCACCCCGTTCCCCCCCTCGCGCAGGCAGCGGGAGCGCCGGGGACAAGGGGGGGAAAGAAACCTCCCGCTACCACCGCACGGCAGGCAGCAGGCGCGCCGGGCACATGGAGGGAAGAAACCCCCCGCAACCACCGCACGGCAGGCAGCGGGAGCACCGGGCACATGGGGGGAAGAAAGAAACCCCCCCCCCCCGCTACCACCTCCATGCAGGCGCGGGACCGCAGGGGACGTGGGGGGAGAAGAAAAGAAACCCCCCCGCTACCACGCACGGCAAGCAGGGGAGCACCGGGGACGAGGGTGATAGGGGGGAAGCGGGGGACCGGAGGGGCATCCTGCTCCATCTCCCACCCCGCGGGCGGACGGGGGGGAAGCGGGGGGGGACAGGAGAAACACCCCCGCTACCACTCCATAACTGCGGGCAGCGGGAGCGCCGGGGACAGGGGGGGGAAGGCACAGATAATACTTACTGTGTCCAACAGTGGAAAAAGAATGGCCGTTCTTTGGGGGCGGGCTCATATAGAGCCTGGCCGCGCGCCCACAAAGCCTTTGAGCACGCGCCAATCAGCAGTCAGGTAGGGGGAGTTTTTTTTTTTTTCAGCGCGAGCAGAGGAAGGGAAAATTTAAAAAACAAACACGTGGTGCTGGGCCAATATTTACTCACCGGAGGTTAAATCCACTCGCCCCGGGCGTGTAAATGTATAGCATTGTCGAAACACTGTATATATATATATATATATAAAAAGATGGCACAGTATCTGAAGACCAGGGTCACGTGTGATGTGTGAATAGCCCCAGATAGCTTTAACTCAGCCCCCTTTCCAAATCACGCCAAGTCTATAATATTCTTCACTTTATTGGAAAAGCCGCAGTGAATACAGGTTCTTGTGGATGTTGTGTAGTTGTGAGTTTGTAGTTAAGGGGCAGGTAGAAAGAGATGTCCTGCCATAGGAGTGTGACAGGAAGGTACTACTCACTCAGTCAAAGTCGAGGATGAAAAAGGAGTGTGGGGGAAGCTGGGTAAAGGAATGTTGGGACAGACTATCTGTCAGCAAAACAGGGGGGGGGGAGGAGGGAATAGTCCATTCTAGGAGAGATCTGAGAAGCTGCAGTAGCAAAACTCAACTGATACATGCTAGAGGCCGGGAGCAACATTGTAACATACACACAGGCACAGTGTGTGTGTGTGTGTGTGTGTGTGGATTGTGTGTGTGTGTGTGTGTGTTGTGTGTGTGTGGTGTGTGTGTGTGTGTGTGTGTGTGTGTGTGTGTGTGTGTGTGTGTGTGTGTGTGTGTGTGTGTGTAGAGAAAACTACATGCAGCTGAAAATAAGAAACTGACAGGCAGAAGCTTCAAAAAAGGGAGGGGGTGAACAGAGAGAGCAAAAAGGGGAATACTTGTTCCATGACACACACACACAGGGTAATATGCCCAAAAAGATGGCATTTGCAGTAAAGGGATTGAGGTATATATCACAAACAAATCACCGAAGTGATCCAATATACCAGCACAACACGGCAACTGAAGACTAAAGGTGATTTGTTATGTCCATGATGCAGACAAGAAGCCCGACATCCCAGTCCCCAGGGGAAATAGTTGGGCTTCCTGTCTGCATCATGGACATAATAAATCACCTTTTGTCTTCAGTTGCCGTGTTGTGCTGGTATATTGGATCACTTCGGCGATTTGTTTCTGAGATATATATACACATACATATATACATACAGACACGTTCCTACAACGGTCTTTAAGAAGCTAGCCTACAATTAGAGAAAATTATTTTGAATTGCAATTTTTGAAAAATATATGAGGTGTGTCGTACTCGATCTCTCAATATGTGTGTGTCTGTGTGTGTCTGTGTGTGTCCAGAGTTCAAACACTCAAGATTTAAAAAAATATATCTAATTAGTAAGTGCAAAAATTAATGTATTTACATTTTAGGTATGAATACATAATAGGACAAAATGATCCTGAATAAAGTGCATAAGATCGGGCTGATCAAGTGCAATCAGAGACAATTACAACACAAACAGCAATGCAACGCAAATGCTACCAGAAAACCTTCTCGCCTATTTAGCAAAAAGTCAATAGGTTCAGGCACCTTAGAGGAGAGACTCTGTGTTTCGGGCACAAGCAAAGCCCTGTGTCGAGAGTCTTTTTATTTATTTTTTACCCATATACGATTCTGTTCTCGAGCGTGGAAAGTGTTGGCAAATAGTTTTATTGAGACAGAATGTGAAGACGGGTCCCCCAGTGTCCAGGGACTAACCTGCGCACGTTTCTGTAGCACACCTAAGATCTGCTGTCCAGTCCCATTCCACACATTCTTCCCGCGCGTTTCTGTAACACGCCTAAGATCTGCTGTCCAGTCCCATTCCACACATTCTTCCCGCGCGTTTCTGTAACACGCCTAAGATCTGCTGTCCAGTCCCATTCCACACATTCTTCCCGCGCGTTTTGTAACACGCCTCAGATCTGTGTCCGTCCCATTCCACAATTCTTCCCGGGTTTCTAACAACGCCTAAGATCTGTTGTCCAGTCCCATTCCACACATTCTTCCCGTGAGTTTCTGTAACACGCCTAAGATCTGCTGTCCAGTCCTATTCCACACATTCTTCCCGCGAGTTTCTGTAACACGCCTAAGATCTGCTGTCGAGTCCCATTCCACATTCTTCCTGCGTGTTTCTGTAACACGCCTAAGTTCTGCTGTCCAGTCCCATTTCACACATTCTTCCCACGGGTTTCTGTAACATGCCTAAAATCTGCTGTCCAGTCCCATTCCACACATTCTTCCGACGCGTTTCTGTTACACGCCTAATTGCTGTCCAGTCCCCACACACATATTCCCGCTGTTTCTGTAACACGCCTAAGTTTTGCTGTCCAGTCCCATTCCACACATTCTTCCCGCGTGTTTCTGTAACACGCCTAAGTTTTGCTGTCCAGTCCCATTCCACACATTCTTCCCGCGTGTTTCTGTAACACGCCTAAGTTTTGCTGTCCAGTCCCATTCCACACACATTTCCCACGCGTTTCTGTTACACGCCTAAGTTTTGCTGTCCAGTCCAATTCCACACATTCTTCCGCGGTTTCTGTAACAAGCCTAAGATGCTGTCCAGTCCATTCCACACATTCTTCCCGCGCGTTTCTGTAGCATGCCTAAGATCTGCTGTTCAGTCCCATTCCAAACATTCTTCTGTCGCAGGAGTGACGGCAGCTGATAATGAGAGAGCACATTTAATGACTAGGCATATTGTATCACACATGCGCTCCATAAGACGCCTTCCAACACAACGTAGACAGGCCAGCTTTCAGCTCGTTATCGAAAGAAAAGAAATGCGTGTGATGTATATTAAGCGTAATTTTTTTATTAAAGTGGCAGTTCCCCCTTGCCCCATATTTGTGACTTTCCTCTGACCTGGAGGGTGAACAGCATTAATTTAATCTCCGGGGACCCCTGCTTCGTAAGATTACTCACCTGTAAAGTTAGCGCCTGGTACCACCCCCACAGGGGAAACAATAGGGAGGGGTGGTTTAAACCCGATGTGGCAAGGCGACATCATCGTCACGGCTTCCTATTGGCCAGCGCGATGAGGGTTATATTAAATACACGGAAGCACCGGGTCCTAGCTTTATAGTTCTGTATCTCGGCCCTGGAGGGAAATGAACGCGGTTCAAAAAGGGAGGTGGCAGGGGGTAAACTGCCCCGTTTTACATGTGGCTAGTATGAAAATGATCACCCACGGTGACCTGCCCTGCTTTATGACACACACGTGCTGCAGCATGTTACGTGTTCAGCTTATTATGGCTCGGGCCATAATCAACATGTGCAAAATTTGGGGTAGACGGAAAACCGCGGCAACATTACTAGCGTATATGCCGTTGGCAGGCCTGCGTTTATTGTAACATTAATTTCTCCCTTCCTACAGTACATCCAACAAACAAAACCAAATAGCTCAACACAAGTACACGACAATCGGGGGGGGGGGGGCAATTAAGCGGATAAGTTATACATATATGGAAGGGGTCGCATAGGAGATGTAGCAGGAATCACTGTGTGTGTTTGCGAGGTCACTGGGTTCCCGCAACACGGAGGGAATAACGCTGCGGAGAGAGTTGATTCCCCCCCCCACCCCCACAGCGCGGTTTGCAGCAGACACGGCCCCCAGCCTGGCGCTATTGCTACATCTGTAACTAAAAGGAGAGACCATTGCCACAATATTATGCCTTGATACATAGACCCTACTGTGTTAAAGTGATTATCCTAATCAGGTCTAGGAGGTGAAACAATATGTGGGAGAGAGGCTGATCCCACTAAGGTTTAGTGGGATAGTGATGGGTTTTTAAGGAGACCCCATTACCGATGAGTCAGTTTATGGCTGAAGAAAAGAATGAGTGGGCAGTAAAACACGAGATTAAAAACAACAAAACCTCTCCCATCCCTGTGAGGTTTCATTTCGGGCGTTCTTGTGTCGCAAACTTTAGATCAAGGGCAGGCAAAGAAGAGGAGAAGAAGCAGTTGTGTGGTTGCGGGACCAGCTGAGAACTACAATCCAGCCGAGCCCAAAGAGGTAAAGATTCCTTGTGCGTCTATTCGGTATTGTTACGGATCGTGTGTGTGCTCTTCCATCGTACCCATGGCTACTTCTAGTGCAGGGCTGGCCAACTCCAGTCCTCAAGGGCCACCAAGAGGACAGGTTTTAAAGATATCCCTGATTCAGCAACAGATGGCTCAAGTCGTTGACTGAGCCACTAAGAGCCTCTTGTGCTGAAGCAGGGGTATCCTTAAAACCTGACCTTTTGGTGGTCCTTGAGGATGGGGCTGGCCACCCCTGTCCTGGTGTATAGAATAACATGTAGTAGCCTGCAGCAGAATGTGTAACCCGGGCACGCTCCAGTTGTACAAAGAGGGTCATACGATTCCAACTCTTCAAATAGATAACAGATGTAACCCGCTTTATTTTACCTGTAGTGGCTCATACTCCATTTGCTGGCAAGAGGGGGCCCAGCCTCACATTGATCTGGCAGAGGGACCGCCCCGCATGATATGGCAGGGGCCAGCCCCGCAATGATCTGGCAGAGGGGCCAGCCCCGCATTGAGATCTGCAGAGAGGGCCAGTCCTGCATTGATCTGGCGAGGGCAGAGGGGCCAGTCGCATTGATCGGCAGAGGGGCCTGCTCTCATTGATCGTCAGAGGTCTGCAGCTCGCATTGTTGGCAGAGGGGCCAGCCCGGCATGATCTGGCAAGAGGGCCAGCCCTGGTGATCTGGAGAGGGGCCAGTACTGCATTGATCTGGCAGAGGGGCCAGCCCGCATTGATCTGGCAGAGGGGCCAGCCCGCATTGATCTGGCAGAGGGGCCTGTCCTGCATTGATCTGGGCAGAGGGCCACCCGCATTGCTCTGGCAGAGGGGCCTGTCCTGCATTGATCTGGCAGAGGGGCCAGCCCCGCATTGATCTGGCAGAGGGGTGCCCCGCATTGATTGGCAGGAGGGCCTGCCTGCATGATCTGGCAGAGGGGCCAGCCCCGCATGATCTGGAAGAGGGGCCACCAATTGATCTGGCAGGGGCCAACCCGCATTGATCTGGCAGAGAGGCCCGTCCTGCATTGATCTGGCCGAGAGGGCCAGCCCAGCAGTGATTGCAGAGGGGCCACCGCATGATCTGGCAGAGGGGCCTGTCCTGCATTGATCTGGCAGAGGGGCCTGTCGGCAGTATCTGGCAGAGGGGCCAGCGCATGATCTGGCAGAGGGGCCTCTCCTGCATTGATCTGGCAGAGGGCCCAGCCCAGCATTGATCTGGCAGAGGGGCCTGTCCTGCATTGATCTGGCAGAGGGGCCAGACCAGCATTTATCTGGCAGAGGGGCCAGCCCTGCTTTGATCTGGCAGAGGGCCAGCCCCGCATTGATCTGGCAGAGGGGCCAGCCCCGCATTGATCTGGCAGAGGGGCCAGCCCCGCATTGATCTGGCAGAGGGGCCAGCCCCGCATTGATCTGGCAGAGGGGCCAGCCCTGCATTGATCTGGCAGAGGGGCCCGCCCCGCATTGATCTGGCAGAGGGGCGACCTGACTGCATTGATTGGCAGAGGGCCTGTCCTGCATTGATCTGGCAGAGGGGCCTGTCTGCATTGATCTGGCAGAGGGGCCTGTCCTGCATTGATCTGGCAGAGGCCTGTCTGCATTGAACACTGACAAGGGGCAGCCCTGCATGATGGTTCGGGGGCCCGCCTGCATTGATCTGCGACAGCAGGGGCACAGCCGCCATTGATTGGACGGGGGCCAGCCCCGCATATCGGGCAGAGGGGCCAGCCCCGCATTGATCTGGCAGAGGGGCCAGCCCTGCATTGATCTGGCAGAGGGGCCAGCCCTGCATTGATCTGGCAGAGGGGCCAGCCCGCATTGATCTGGCAGAGGAGCCAGCCCTGCATTGATCTGGCAGAGGGGCCTGCCCTGCATTGATCTGGCAGAGGGGCCAGCCCGCATTGATCTGGCAGAGGGGCCTGTCCTGCATTGATCTGGCAGGAAAGGGGTTAATGTTGCTGCCCTCCCATCGTGATATCACAAAGCGTTTCTCCTGCGGTGTTCCTGCTGCAGGAATAACTGTTATATGAACGTTTTGCTCTGACCTGTGTCGGTGGGTTCCCTGTCTTGTAATGACTTTGTAAAGCACTGCGTATGGGGTCGGTGCTATAAAAATATACATGAATACGTGTGCAATGCACTTACCTTCATATATACGCTGCTCGGTGATGGAGCTTAAAGCAGCAGCACATGGGAAATCTTCGCTGTGTGTTCTTTCTAATAGATCCGTTCTGTGGTATTAGATCAGGGGTGTGCAAACTGTGGGGCAGAAGCTTTTTTTGGGGGGTGCGGCATTTACAGAGGCCCTGTGCTCCCCCGGAGCTTCTGCCGGGGATCGCGCAAGGCCTCTGTAACTTGACTTACCTTAACTTTCCAGCGACTCATCGCCATGGCAACGTGACGTCACATGACCCCGCGGCATCATGTGACGTCGGAGCCGAGGGGGGCGTGAGCAAGCGAGGAGAGCAGGCACTGGGGTACAGGGAGAACAGTTTGCGCCCCCTGTATTACATAATAGTGACTGCGTTTTTTTCAATGATTTTTAAATTATTATTATTCAACTCTTTATGGCATTTTTACTGAGTTTTAAAGCATCCTTTGATTTCTACACTTTCCTGTTTGTGATCATTTGTTGTCAATGTTCTCAGCAGTTCGTGCTGCAAAGTGTAACAATACATAATGTTACCTTAGTAATATATGGATAGCAATCGGCTCTTGCCGGCGGCGAGTGGGTCATGCGTGGTCGGCGCGGGCCTTTCGCGCATGCGCGAAAATTGTCCCGGTTTTTAACTGCAGAAAAATGGTCGCAGTATCCTAGACTCGTTGTCACTGCTGTGTCTTGTATGGCGGATGGCTTTGCCCCCTTTTTTGTTCTACCTCACTTCATCAACTTTAACACGGTAAGTAAACAAGGGAAGATGTTTTACAGTATGTAAGTACAGTGTGTCTCTCGTGTGATGTAGGGAGGAAGCCCCAATGGATGTCCAATAGGATCAATTATTTTGTTTATATCTATATGTTTTGTCGTGTCATAAGTATGGGTCATTTAGGTCAATGTTTTGGCCAAAGCATATCAGGCTGTAACCACGTGGAGGTGACCCCATCAGCAGGTCATACACTACCAGCTGTGTACTGTCCCCACAGCAAAGAGACAAGGTGCAGATGTAGCCAGCGTTACCTTACTTTCTGATAACGCAGGATATCGCATTATAATGCAGAATATCAGACTGTAACCACGTGGAGGTGACCCCATCAGCAGGTCACACACTACCAGCTGTATACTGTCCCCACAGCAAAGAGAAAAGGTGCAGATGTAGCCAGCGTTGCCTTACTTACTGATAACGCAGGATATCGCATTATAACGCAGAATATCAGCGTGTTCAGAGATCACCGTGCTGCGGAAGATGAAATAACCCTGGCTACATCTGTAGGTGAAAGATTTGGGGCCCCAGTGGGAAATTGTTGAATTTTGAACATGTGCGTACATTGAAAAAGCTGATTTACGCTCTCTCTTCTGTTCCAGATATGGGGGGTGGGTTTATGGGAGGGGTGGCTAACCAGTTTGCAAGGGCCTCTTACAGGTCAGGTTTTCAGGAGATTCCTGCTTCGGCACAGGTGGCTCAATCAGTGGCTCAATCAAAGACAGCCACCTGTGCTGAAGCAGAGATATCCTTAAAACCTGACCTGGTGGTAACCCTTGAGGACTGAAGTTGCCTACCCCTGGTTTGGGCGGTCACATGATCGCGATGCTAGAAGTCACGTGATCCTGGTGCTTCTAACGTCCTTATTCCTGTCCCATTTCTCTCCCTCGCTTTCCAAAGTTCAGAAGAGTAAGTTCATCGATTTTTTCTTATTTCGTGGATCTCATTTCGGCTTTTTCTTTTCCGCCGCTCAGCGTTCATTTCATAAATATCACAATCTGACATTTTCACAGAGCTCGGTTTAGTTTACACAAGTCTTTGTTAAGGATCCAAAGTCAACAATCGCCTTCCAAACTCGGAAACTCACTGTCCAATATTTCTTCAGCGTGTGTGTGTCTGTATGCATATGTAAAAAAGAGAGAAAAGTTGCGCCAAAAAAGAATTAGCCTACTGTTCAATATATGGCTCCTGTCCTTGGCACAAAGCAGTTCCGCAGCCTGAGTCTCTCAGAGGTGATTCACCAACCTCTGTGTGGATACTGGTAGAAAAAAGGGGGGTCCTCCGGCGCGTTACTCTGCTTGTGGCTCCACAGCGTTTAAGGCATATAAGTGAAGGAGAGAAGAGAGGGGACCACAGTAAAGGACCAATACAGTGATTATACACAGCTCTTCGTTTGATTGGGGAGGGAGGGAGGGGGGGGAGTAGGGGTTTGTTGGGGGATCAATAGAGATTAAACGATACTGCTACATAAAGGAGACACACTTACATCAAAAATATCTAATATCTTGAATTCTTCTACTCTTCTCCTTATATAGCTGCGTGTTGTTGAGGGTGAGGAAAAACCTCCTGGTATCCTCCTTAGCAAAAAATAAAGGGAAAAAATAGTGCAATACAGTTTATTAACAATGGAAAAAAAGAGATTGAACACTTACAAGCGGCCGATAATTTCAGGCATAGAGAGGAGATGCTGCCAGACTCCACAACGGATCCCTTCCTGGGTTGGGCTGCTTTGTCCTGGCTGTTTCCCTATTGGCAGATGGTTGCTGTGTTGATCTTCACTTCGGGTGGCTGGGATTGAGACTTTCCAAAAGCCCGTGCACAGGCTATGTCCTCCTCAAAAACGGCCTGTCCCTCAGCATACACAGCATACAGATTTCAGCTCCCTGCTCCGGTGCGCATGCGCATGCGCAGACGGCGGGATCGCCGAGCCAGATAGTACAGGGGAGTCAAGTCCTCACTACGGTGGCTTGTAATGGCCAAAAAACGTCAAACGCGTTTCGCCAATGCTTCCTCAGTGACGTGTATAGGCAAAGGGTAGCAGCAGTCTTATATACACTGTAGAATCGTCAGTTTAACTCCAAGGGTGCTGGTTTGACTCATAACATATGTGTAGGTCCTTAAACTCAATTGCTCTTACTTTGTTGACTTAGTGTCGTGATACAATTTATACATGGTGATTAAATAATAAATACAGCATGATTAAGAACAAATGGCATGCCTAAAAAACTTTAATAGTGGCAAGCCTTTTGTGTGGATACTATTTAAAAACAAGGTAGATAAGATGGATAATTAGGAAGGGGAGATAGTTTACTTATTGGCTAGATATTTTTAAATTGTAATTAAAATATAAGTTGCGCCTGTAGAGTACCAGGTTTGCCTCCCACATCTTATTTGGCCAAACTTATATTTTAATTACAATTTAAAAATATCTAGCCAATAAGTAAACTATCTCCCCTTCCTAATTATCCATCTTATCTACCTTGTTTTTAAATAGTATCCACACAAAAGGCTTGCCACTATTAAAGTTTTTTAGAAACGTCGGGCTTCCTGTCTGCATCATGGACATAACAAATCACCTTTTGTCTTCAGTTGCCGTGTTGTGCTGGAACATTTCGGTGATTTGGATCTGATATATATGTCTAAGACATGTGAATGTGCTCACAAGTGATATTCTTTATTGGCTATATGCTAACGGGGGAGGTTTCTTCTCACCTTTTTCACCCACCATAACTTAAAATATGTGTATGTGTATATATATATATATATTTATTAATATATATATATATATATATATATATAAATACACATACTGTACATATACATACACACGTTCCCACAACTGTCTTTAAGCAGCTAGCCTACAATTAGAGAAAATTATTTTGAATTACAATTTGAAAAATATGTAAGAGGTGTGTCGTACTCAATCTCAATATGTGTGTGTTCTGTCAACTTCTGTCAACCTAGTGATGTATTGGAGGTTTGGGGAATTTAAAATGGCCACAGACAGGAAGCTGTGACGTGTGGATTCAGTTCCTATCTGCAGGCTGTGGCCCATTCTCTCCCTGTCAGCAGATAACTACTGGAGGTTGATTTGTGTTATACTGCCCATCAGACACTGGCCCATTTATTTTGATGAACATATTTGGTATTTATTAATTTATTGATCTACATATTGGTGGAGCCTCCATATGATTATGAACACTGAAGTTCTGCATGAGGAGAATAGACACACAGGTACTCATTTGGTATGCCGTGGTGATGTCTTCTACTTGCTAGGGAAGATTTTAGTACCATTCATTTGAATGGGGCTAAAATCTCTGTGCTAGGGAACAACACCTCTTCACTGTATTAAGAATAGGGGCTCAGGATCCATACATTAATAAGTGGCACTGCAGCATAAGAAGACTTGGCAGTTATTCATGGCTAGGGTTTGCCAACTGTCCAGAACTTACTGGCGATGTCCAACCGGTATACTGAATGTCCCCTGTCCAGCCTCAAGCTTATCACTCGTGCTGGTTGAAGAGGACGGTGTCCCAAATGAATGTAGTTTTTGACTAGAGCTTAGTTGCAGACTGGCATTGACTGGAGGTATACTGTACAGGAGGAGGTGTGAGAAGGTAAAGAGGAAGGCGTATCCACCTCTCTATATCGCATTAACTACCACCACTCTGCAGATGTTTCACAGAGGACATTGCCAAAAGCTGACAGCTCAGCAGGTTTGTGGGACCCACACTCACTGCACAGCTTTGATGTCAGGATTGATTGCGTTAGGCTGAGTCCCCGCTGGCGCTGAGCGTGCTGGCGCTCAAAGCATGCGTGGCGGGTGTCCTGCGTCTGCTCGCGCGGGGGGAGGGGGGGGGCGCATTGCTGAATAATGAGCGAGCGGGTAAGTATAAAAAATGTATTTACCTGAGCGCCGGTGAGCAAGTCACCTCACCAAGCACCGGCCGCTCAGCGAGCTCAGCGCTAGCGGGGACGCAGCCTTATAAGTATTTGGTGGCCAGATCAAAACACTGAAAGCTTAGGCTCATCAACATTTACAGGGTATGTGGAGGGGTCTTGTGGGATGAGAAGGGAGGTCCCTTATCAGTCTTGAACAAGTGAAGATATTTAAGTGATAACACTACATATGAACATTCAGTTTATACATGGGAAGAAATCAGAGTTTGTGGGACTCATTTGATTAGATAAGTAGGTTATTGGCCATCAAGATCATCATCAACCGCAATTCTTTCCCCCATATCACCTGCGCGTCATTGTCAGTCATGTCGCACTGTGCATATTTGACATGGCTTTATGGCCCAGATACACCAAGCAGTGCTAAGGAAAACTGGAGATGTTATTGCCCAAAATTGGTACATTTCTGATCACCTTGCATGCACTAATTTTTGAAGATGGCGTCTCCACTCTCCCTTCAGCACTGCCTGATGTATCTGGGCCCTATGTTGTTTAACCTTCCAGCTTTTTAACACATTACCATACTCTGCTGCTTCCACTCTTTCAGCTAATAAATATAACCCCAATGTTTATTCTGCATGCATGGTGGATTAAATATATATATATTTATTGTATTATTATTGTTGCTGCTCCCAGGATTCAATCAGCAAGCAGTTGGTTTACAGCATGCATCAACTGCAAGGAAACGTGCAGTATGGAACGGAGAAACACGGGAACCTATACAAAAAGAGTGACGGGTACGTATCTCCCTGCATCCCTGCTCTATTATTGCCATGTCGTGCAGACTGCTCAAGGGATTATGGAAATAGGCCTTATGTTCCTCCTTGGACCAAAGCGCACTAATTATGGGCAGGCTCACCAACAGCTTTTATGGGGCCAATGATAGAGTGGTGACAGGGACCCCCAGATTGTTAAGTGGGGAGGAGGGGTTAACGGAGTCCTCTGTACCGGTCATCCCGGCTGGCTAGGTGAGGCATGTCCCCAACGGTAGAGGCGGGGCAAGCCACAGTTGGGTCCAGTTTCTGGTATCGGGCAGGCGCACCCCGAGTCCGTCTGTCCCTCCTTGTTGGTGGCCAATGGTAGTGACATATTATACTTATACTGGTTAAATCTTGGGGATTTATGTCTTTTTTTAAAAACAAAACTTGATACCTAGAAGTATTTTTAAATCGCAGTGTGTAAGCACAGTGAGCTGACACCTGGGAGGGGGTGATCTCCGTCTGCTCCTTCTGTCTGATGTCACTGTGTGTTCTACAGGAGTTTTCACAGGCAGAGCCCCCTCTCTCCCCCTTATCTGTATTGGCTCTGTGATTAAGACAAATTGGCTCTGTGATTAGGACAAATTGGCTCTGTGATTAGGACAAATTGGCTCTGTGATTAGGACTGGGTGGGACAAGGGTAAAGCAATCACTTGATTGACAAAGCTTCCTCCTCCCCCATTTGAAGGGCCTGAAGAAAAGCATGTTTTTTGCTTAATTTCCAAAAAAAACAAAACCAGCCATTTCTTTGCATTTGTTTACGAAAGATCACTAGATTGTTATGATATTTTTGGTCAGCTCCCAGGGATTGCACTGTTATGGGATACAGTAGCAAGGAAAGGCTATTAAGACCTGCATAGCCTTGTCCTTGGAAAAAGTGATGTAATTGAATATACTGGGCTATATATTTACTGAAACGTGCTGCTCTACAGACTCGCAGTACAGGCCGAGCCTTTGTATGGGCCGTATAGAGACAGATTTTGGAAGCCATGCTGCAACGTGCCTGCCACACATTGCTGCAAGGTGCCTGCCACACACTGCTGCAAGGTGCCTGCCACACAATTCTTCAAGGTGCCTGCCACACATTGCTGTAAGGTGCCTGCCACACATTGCTGCAAGGTGCCTGCCACACATTGCTGCAAGGTGCCTGCCACACANNCTGCCTGCAAAGTGCCATGCCACCCAATCTGTTAAGTGCTGCGCACAGCTTGGCTGCAAAGGTGGCCGCCACGACAGTGTGCTGCAAGGGTTCCCTACCACAACAATTGTCTGCAAGGTGCCTGCCACAGAAAAGCACTGGCTAACAAAGGTGACCCTTCCCAACACAATCTTCAAGGTTGCCTGCCGACACATTTCTGCAAGGTCCTGGCCTGCCACACGTTGCGTGTGGGCAAGGTGGCCGTGCCACGACAGTTCTGCGACAGTGCCTGCCACCATTGCTGCGGAGGTTGCCTGGGGGTGCCACAGCACGTGCTGCGTGGCTCAAGTGTTCCTGCCACACAATTGCTTCAGGTGTCCTGACCTCTACACTGCTGCAAAGGTGCATGCACAAAGCAGAGGAAAGACGTTCTGCAAGTGGTCCTGACGACTACAAATTCTTTCGAGAGATAGCCTTCCGGACAGAAGCACTTCTAGCACGGTGCAGGCCACACACTGCTGCCACAGGTGCCTCGCCACCGGCGCAGACAATTCTTCGCTGTGTTGTGTCACTGCGCACGGCATTCTTCGTGGGTGGCTGCCTCCCACACATGCTGCCCCGGGGGTGTCGCGTGGTCTCACCGCAGCACTGACCTTTCTTCAGAGTGCCTGCCCACATTGCTGTGGCTGCAACAGTGCCGTCTCAAATAGCCACACATTGCTAGCAGGGTGCCTGCCACAACACTGGCTGCAAGGTGTGTGCCGTGCCACACATGGTCTGCAGGGTGCCGGCCACACATTGCGGCAAGTCCTGCCACACATGCTGCGGTGCCGTGCCACACATTCCTGCAAGGTCGCTTGCGCACACAGTCTGCAAGGCCGCCGACTACATGCTTGCAGGTTTTTGGGGGGGGGCCTGCCACACAGTGACAAGGCAAGGTCCTGCCACACATGCTGCAAGGTGCCGTGCCACACAGTTCTGCAAGGTTCAACGCCCAACAAGGTGCTGCAGGGTCCTGCCCACGTAGCGTGCAGGTCCTGCAACACCAGTTGCTGCAGGGAGGTGCCGCGGCCACAAGCGAGTGCTGCAGGTGCGGCGTGCCAGAACAATTTGCTGCGTGGTGCCGTGCAACACATTGCAGCAGGGGCCCTGCCACACAGTGCTGCAGTTGCCTGCCACCCAGATGCTGGCAAAGGGTGCGCATCCACAAAAAATAAGCACAGTGTGCTGAGGTGCCATTGCCAGCAAAGGCAGGGTGCAATGCAAAGGTGCTGCCACACAGTGCTGGGCAAGGTGCCTGCCACACTTGGACCTCAGGGTGCCTGCCGGAGGCACATTGCTGGCAGGTGCCTTGCCACCATGCTGAACAAGGTGCCTAAGCACATCATTGCATAGCAGTCGGTGCCACCATTGCTGCCGGTGGCCTGCCACAAAGGGCGAGTGTCTGCCAGGTGCCTGCGGACAGTCATTCTGGCGGTGCCTGCCAAACACCGTGCTGCAGGGTGCCTCCACCAGTGCTGCAGGGGCCTGCACATTGCTGTCAGGGTGCCTGCGCACCACGAGTGGCTGCAAGGTTTTCTTATGTATAGGATCTGTTTCAATCACCGGGGCCACGACAGCTTAATTATTATCAGTTATTAGATCACATTAAGTGGTCTGTGGCTTATGTTTTTTTCCTAGGCTCCCAGGAAAAAAAAAAGTTTGGCAGAAAAGGACAATGTTCAAGTCAAACTTTACCCTGACAGCCGCCCGACGGAACGGTACGGATTCTCGCTGTACACTCGCGTGTGTTGGAGTATTCTGTTTAGATGTTATTTTATTCCCTTTCTACTTCTGAATTCTGTACTTTTCTATGGAATCGTGGTTTTCTCTAAGTGTAAAAGACGGAGGTGCGGGGAAAGTCGAGTGAGTTTTCAGGAAAATGTGAAAAAACTGAAACAGTAGACATGTGCGTGCATTGTAAAGGCAATGGGTCCCCCCTGGGCAATAGTCCTCTTTATACATTTGTGTGTTTTTAACTGTTTCTATCTTCACATGACTGTTCACGACATACGGTGTGCTGTTGTCAATCCAACAGTTTATTTCAATTGAAGTTCAGGGAGGTTTTTTTTTTAGTTTTGTGTTTTAACGGGGTCTTTTGTCCTAATTTTTTTAGCATACAACCTAAGTATGACTGCTAAGCTTCCTGTCTGACGTTAGAACATATAGATTTCAGAGAACCTTCTCATGAGAAAAGTGACGATAGAGGGACCTTCCCCCCGACAAAGGCCCCCTTGATAGATTCCGTGCTGTTGATCATTTAAAGGTACTTGGGCACAACATGCTCAGTGAGCATAGCAGGGGTGGAAAGTATAGTACAAAGTATTACTAAATGTAACACCGCGGCTGCAGGCCTTGGGGGGAGCAAGAAGGCAAAGGCCTATGTGGGTAACAACCTAAACAAAAAATCGTTTTGTTCCAATCAGATCTGGTAGGCTTAACCTAGAAAAAATTAAGGGAAATCACTTACAGCAAATATGAAAGTCAATATTGGTTGGGGGGAAGGATGGGGGAGGGGGGGTTAGTGGTTGGAAGGTTAAACGGAAAGCACCATGTAAATACGGCCACCTTGAAGGCAGATCCGCAAAAGCAGAAAAGGTGTAAGAAAAAAGCCGGGTATGAGATTCTCTAAACAAAAGAGGCGCATAAAAAACTGCCAGGGGTTGGCCACGGAGGGGTACCATGTCAAAAAAAAAAACGACACAGGAGGTACAAACGAACCAATAAAGTTGCCCGGGGGGGACAACCCCAATGGTCTCCGGCAGGACAAAAGTTTGTCCCACTTTAACTAAAAAGAAAAAGGGGAGCAACTGGAAAAAAACAGCGTCAGAGGGGAATAAGGGGGAAAGGAAAAGTAGAAAAGAAAAAGGCGGGTGGAGGGAAGGGATAGGGAAAGGAAGGAGAAAGGGGAAAAGATAATGAAAAAAACTAAAAAAGAAAGAGGAAGGGAAAAGATAATCTCGGTAAGGAAGGGAATCGGAAAAAAAGTAAGATACATCGACAGGAGCAGGGAAATAGAAAGGGGCTAGAAAAAAAAGGGGTGTATGGGGGGGGGGAGAAAACTGTATGGAAGGGAGGAATCCGGAAAAGCGTAAAAAAAAAAGGAAGAAAGCGGGTAGGGGGAAAATAATAGAGGACGAGGGGAAGGAGGGAAAAAATTGTTGGACACGAATCTTGGAAACGATGATGGAACACGGCATGAAGGAAGAAGAAGGGCGGAAGTGTGAAGGAAAAAGCAACAGCGAGAAAGGGGGTGGAAGCGGCGGGGGGGGGAAGAGCGTGAGCCTGGATACGTAGGACAAGACACGCCTATCAAACACCACGAACATTACGGACGACCCTAGCCTCTATTCTATCACCCCCCTCCTCGAAATATGCCTGGGAAACGTTATTCTCCTTATCGCGTTCGCTAGTGTCAATCCGTTAAGGGTGTGGGGAGGGGAATGAAAGGTCGGACGCTGGGGGGGGCAAACCAATATCATAAGAAAAGTCGGACAACAACCAAAAAACAACAAAAAAACAAGAAAAACACAAAACACAAGCCGGCTCCGGAAGGTGTAGTGATGCCGCTACCTAGACCGTCAAAAGGGGGCGGGTAAAAGTAAACCCGTATTAGTTGCTTGTACCGTGCGCGTGGGCTTCGGAAGACACTGATAGGGGGAAACGAGCATGTATACTGAAACGTGGGTGATTCAACAAATAAAAAGGAGAATTGCTAGGCGTTGTATCTATAGGGATCATAGGTCTAGATGCCACGGCAATTTGAGTGCCGGGTGAAACCCCAAATGGGTGCCATCCGGCACGCTGGAAGATTAAGGATCTAGGAAATAGTAACAGGATGGATGGACACATGGCTGTTAGGTAGGCGTCATAGTACGAGACGCGATGGGGGGTGGCGTATAAGAGGGAGTAGGAATAGAGGGTTCACGAAGGATAGTGGAAACTAGTGTTTTGCACTCCATGGAATCGTCTGCTAAACCCAAGTGGCGAGAAAAGTCCTCCTTGATTCAATCTACTTGGCTCTATTTTCCTGCGGTATATACAGGTATGTGGTTAGATGCATGGCATTCGTCTACTCGGCATAACAACCAACTCAAAAAATCTAAAACCTAATGAAGTTTGGTTATTAACCTTCTTCCATTGTGACCATTAAGTTATACATCCATTTCCTCCTCCTCGTCGCTACGCATGCGGATCCTGCGATCATTCTTCTGTCTTTTTTGGATGACGTTTCGCGGGGGGAAAAAAAAATTCATGTATACTTGTGATAGACATAAGGATTTCCCTACAACATGGCTTTTTGTTGGGGGGCGATAAATAGCTGGCCCTGTACCACCCTCCAAACCCCGTCGGCCGTGGAAAAGCATGGGTCCCTGTTACATCTATCCCCCCCTGCCCTTCTTACTATCCCATCCAAAAAAAAAAAAACCCTGTGCCCTTCTTACAATCCCTCCCGCCTCGTCTACTTCTCATATTCCTTACATATCCCCCCTGAAATTACATATCCATCCCCACCTGTTCCCTGTCTGACATATCCCACCCTGACTCTTCTTACATCCTCCCTCATCCCGTCGCCCTCCTTCCCTTCTTCAATCCCCCATATCCCCTCCCACCTGTCCTTCTAACATATCCCACTCCCTATGCCCCCCTGTCCCTTCCTCAGTATCCCCATCCCCGCGCTGGGTCCTTCTTTCCCTCTTACATATTCCCACTCCCCTGGCCTCCGCAACCCCCCACCCCCCTGTCCCTTCTTACAACCCCCCCCTGTCCCTATCTTACATATTCCCCATCCCCATCCTCCCTCCCTTATCCCCCTGTCGCTTCTTACATCTCCCTCCCATATCCTCACCCCCCCACCCCCATCCCCCCCCCGGGCCCGTCTTGTCCTTCTATACAATCCCCCCCTGTCCCGTCTTGTCCATATCCTCACCGCCCATCCCCCCTATACCCATCCCCCCCCATCCCCCCCTGTCACCTTCTTACATATCCCCCCTGATCCCTTCGGGGCTTACATATCTCCCCCGGCAAGCGGAACGCAAAAGGGACGGGGGGGGGGGAGGGGGGGGGGGGGGGGGGGGGGGGAAAGGGGGGCCCTAAAAGGGGGGACACGAGACGGGATAGAGGACGGCCTTGTTCCCCATCCCCCAGAATCCTCTAAAAATTAGAAAAACTACAAAAATACTCCACTCCGTCCCACAAACAACACCACCCTAATAAGTATTTCATCCCCTTGCCTCAAGGTACCGCAATGAGAATACAATACAAATGGGTTTTCGATATAGAAAGATTTGCAAACACTTTAGTTGAGAGAGTGCAGGACTTGTGGGCTCCAAGGCCCGGGAAAAAAAAATGTCCCCATGTATCCTCAGTCCTTCAAAGAGTGCAGCTATAGGTACTCCACAAAAAAAGGGAGCCCGTACCCCATAGACAATCTCCTTCGAAGTTGCAGGGCTGTAGGCTTGACGGGCGGAACAAAAAGGACCGTGGTCCCTGACTCTCCTTCAGAGAAAATGGCAAGCAGTGTGGTGGCTGAAAAAATCCCGTAACACCTGAACCTCATACCATTCATACAAAGTGTCATTTGTGCTTAATCGATAAAAAAACAGCGCCCGTGCGGCCGGGGGGGGGGGATATAAAGACTTCTAACCATTGGGCAGGTGTCTTTAACGCCATTCAAAAATTCACCGCTGCTACGCATGTATTTCAGCACGTCCCGGAAAGGGGAAATGTGCAACGTCTGGTATCATAAGCGATGTGTGCCATGGCAGAGCGGAACGTGTGCAGCAAATAACCGTAATGTACTTTTTATAATGATGGTGTCAATTAGGTTCCACATTCTAAATGATCCTGCCTCACATCATTGTATAATTGGTATGGATGAAAATCCTTTGTCAATTGCTGCTCTTGTAATTGTGTGAATATGTGCAGTTGGGACGTTCACTGGCCGGAAACTCAAAAAGAAAAAACAAAAACAAAGAGATCCGAAAACAGTCCAACAAAAAACGATCTAGCCACTATTAATAATTGGCCAGAGACTCTGCATTTAAATGTAAAAAATAGGATGAGCAGGTTCCCAGCCCTAGGGGTGGACGAAATCCATAAAGAAGCTGGTGGTTCCTTCCTGCAGCACACGGAGATCTCCACAACAAGGCGATAACCCAAAAAAGTCAGTTATTTGACGTAAAAGATTATTACAAGAAACCAAAAAAACATGCCCTGCTGTCGTCCGACTAAGTCTGCTCTGTTCAAATTCATCCTGCACAAAGTAGACAACGGGGCGTGGGCAATTGTGACTAGTCACTTAGAAGGATGACAGGACTAAGGGTCCTGTATTGTGAAAAATGTAAGAACCCAACCTTGGGCAAGGGAACACAAGCGTGAGTGTTTGATGGTATTGAATACGGTAAAAGTTCAAAAAAAGTATGATGTGAGAAGTTATGTAGCCGCAGGAGCGTGCCAGCTCTGGCGCTGTGTAACGAATTCAGAATGGTGACGCACCACGGGCATAGCGGCAAGCGAGGCCATTGTCCCGTAAATGTGTACAGCACTGCCTCCCTCTCACTCACCTTTGCGGAAGCTAGATCCGCATGAGTCCGGATGGAAGCTAAAAATACGTCCTGTACGAGGACGGTAAAATAAAATGAGAACAAACAATGGACAGCATGTCTTTACTGGGGTTGGGAGGAAATGGAAATAGCTGAAAAGATTATTGGCTTGGACCGTATCCTACATAGTTTCCAAAGTATCCCCTGATCAGTTATCCGACTGTCACTGTCCCAGCCAGCAAAAAAAGTCGTATACTGACAGAGAGTCAATGGTCAATGTTAGAATTGTGAGTGAGGGCAGGGCCATTGTGAGTTGCACAGAAAAAACAGGGGAGCATCAGAGAAAATTAAACACCCAACTGATAACGCCCCGACTCCTGACGCATGCACCATGGTTAAAGATCAGCGATCATTTACAATAAAGCCTGGAGCAGAGCGACCTTACGACTTGCCGCGGTAACCAACACACCTTGGGAAGGAAACCCCCATCGGAAATATCAACTACCGTTCCCCAAGTGACGCAAGGGAAGGCGGCGTGGGCGGGAAGTCTGGCCAGGGATCGGGAAAAGGCCCTGAAATTCAAAGCGGAGCGGGTGGGGTTGAAAATGATTTTTACCATCTGGGGTGGATTGTGAACCGAAAGGTTGGTGCGTCCTCGGAAATTGGAAAGTATATCTTTAAACCAGCAGCGGTACAGAAGTGCTCATGCATATATTGGTGGAAAGCACACAAAAAGGACGATAATTACCAGATAAGGTTTGACAATCAAAGAGGATCCGTGAGTGGAATTTACGAAGTTTTCTGTCTAGACATGTATACAAGAATACACTAGCTTTGGGGATAAAAGTCCGGGGGTCCCTTTCCCGACTCCTGTCGCTGTTAAGTGATAGTTGACATGTATTGGGGGGTTAGGCAGGCTTGCTGCAGGTTTATGAAACAGAGTCTAAAAAAATTGTCATCCGAGGGGGTGCGGCATTGGCTTGTTGTGTAGTCAGGGGGTGACCGGGACTGGCTACTGGGACCCAAGTCGTTTTTCTGCTGAAACATCGTGGATACTTTTTGCCTGGGAGTGTCTGTCTGTCGTAAGAAAATCCTGTCTGTCGTGTCTCAAAAGGGGGGGGAAAGGGGGGGAAAAGAGAAGGGAGAAAAAAAAAGTCTGATTTTGTATTTTCAATGCAAACTGCACTTAATAAATATTTCCACAGCCCCATGCATAAAAAATGAGCTTTGGAAACAGAAGAAGCCAGTAGCTGCTGAGTTTTAAAAAGGTAAGCATTTTATTGAGGTGAGTAATAACGTCTTTGGGGGCACCCAACAAAATGATGTCATTGAGACAGTCCCCAAACCTCTCCATCAGCTGGTCCCGTTGGAGACGCGCTACCTCACCAGTGTGTAAACGTCTACCAACGTTAAAACATAAATAAGAAAAAAGTGTACAGGGAAAAAAAAATGCCAGTTTTTAAGTTAAAGGAGGGGTGGGGTGATAGAGAAAAGGTGCTGGAGACGGGAAGTACTAATCAGGTTTATTATCCCTTGAGTTGAAACCTTGGAAAGTGAAATATAAAATATAGAAAACTAGGGGCATAACAAGAAAAACAGACAACTTTAATGTGGTGAAATCCCAATGCAGACCATAACATCATAACACACAAGTCGTGGTGGCTAATATTTTTCCTCGCCTGTACTGGGTTAACTGCGCGACTGCCAATGCCCATTGTAAACTTGAATCGAGGTAGAAGGGTTTCCAGAAGAAGTTTGTATGTGCATTGGGTGGAAAGAATGAATATCCGGCCAGTGTGGCCAGGAAACGCACGGGCATAAGCACAAGTAACACAGACAATGACGGTTTAGAGGTTAATGGGGGGAATTCTTTTGCACGACATCATAAAAGCGATTAAAAACAACAGTGGCCATGTAACGTCTGCATCCATGTGCAAGATTGGGGTACAAACGTACGGCCTTGCGAGGCCTTCACATCAAGACCTGGATAATGTACCTACAGTGGGGGGTGAGTGCTGGAGCAAGGATCACAAATCCAAGCAAAGAACGTCCTCTCCGTACATTGACAAATCTTCCTGTGCCAGGGAAACGGTGGGGGAGAAACATTTCTATGGGCGGGGCATTGAATAGGGTCCGCCTGACTGCAAGGATGTCAAATCGGGGGGAAGGGTTAATGCCTTAAAGTCGTGTAACTGTTGGACTAACCGAGATTGATTCGACGGTGTTTAGTATTACGGAGTCTTCATGGGGTATGGGGTAATAATCCTGTACCTCAGATGATAGCCCCGTGTGGCGGTTGGGAATGGGCCTGCGGCCCAGAATCTGACAGTACAAGGCGGCCGGCTCGCCCCCTGCCATGCTTGTGTTCCTTCCGCTCTGCGTTCTCATTCTGTCTCCGCGTCCCTGTCCTATTTTCCCCTGCAAGCCTCTCCCTGGCGATGGGGGGACGCTGCCCTCGTCCTCTCTCCAGCGTCTCTCCATGTGTCTTTGTGCACCGTCTAAAGTCAGTCGTAAAGAGTGTTCTACTGTGCAATCCGTCCATGTCGTCCACGCCGCTTTTGTGCAGGACACACATGAAAGGGTGTCGTCTACTGTGCCACTAGCACCGTCGGCTCCGAGCT
The DNA here is from genome assembly GCA_036426205.1 of Ascaphus truei. Lineage (NCBI taxonomy): Eukaryota > Metazoa > Chordata > Amphibia > Anura > Ascaphidae > Ascaphus > Ascaphus truei. The sequence goes on along the minus strand of WSYH01000161.1, from coordinate 222,209 downwards.
GGGGTAGGAGCCTGCGTCGTTGGCGTGTTCATCCCCTCTTCGGTCCTCCGCTCGCTTCTAGGGACGAGGCTACCGTCGTGTCGCCTTGCTCTTGTTCCCGGCCCCTAGATGCGTGCGCCAGCTCTGCCCATGTCGGGGGTGGGGAACAAAAGTATCCCCATCCCGGGTCCCCTGAGCCATCTTTGGTAATAATCAACAGGGGCAATCGGAAAACTTTGGAGAATAGTCCTAATGCAGCCACGGATTAGCGGGGTTTTGGGCAATCAGCCTGTTATAAAGGGGGAGGCAAGGCTCAATCCAGAACGTCACCTAATTCTAGTGAACAAGATGCTGCAGGTTCCTCACCGGCCTATAGGTTCTGGGGGTATGGTTATATAATTGGCCTTATTAAAATAAAGAGCCGATAACAGGAATATGGGACATGCGGTAAGGGATTAAACAAAAAAATCCCACGGGGGCGCCCAAAAAATAGGCTGTAAATTCCAGCTCTGTCTGGCAGGGTGCTTCACGCTTCCCTCCCCGCAAGGGAAAAAAAAAAGGAAAGAAAGGGGGGTACCGGCGGGAGCAGAGACATGGGAGTGCCAGGGAAATCGCGGAGGGAAAAAAGGTCGCGATGTTTTCTCCTTTGGCGCAAGAGGGGGTACCCGTGTAGGCAGTGGGAATAACTCTCTAAGGGCTATGGGACCGTCCATAATTTTTTCGTGGTAAATTGTTCCTAATTTTAATCAAACATGTAAATCGTTACAGGGTATGAACTTTTTGTAGGTGATTATTCCTTTGGTTTTTTGGTGTTCTTGAAGTCATGAAAAAGCATGTGGACAAAGCTATGAATCAAAGGGGGGCTCGCGAACGATACATACACATAATATAGAGGTATAAAGTCCCGGTGGAACTATAACGTTTTAATGTTTGTTGAAAGAAATGTGGTGTAATGAAAGATCCATAGTTTTTGTAAGAAAAGATGAAAAAGTTCCAAGTCTCCACATTATTAAACGGGGATAGGTAAGTACTTAGTACAGGTTTGAGTAGATGGGAGAAATTGAAGCAGCCCACAGTAAAAGTAGTTCATGTTTAGTATTAACGCTAGAATCCCGGGTCTGACAAGATGAGGAGTGTGCCCTAAGAGAGACCAAAAAAAAGAGTTTGATATCGAACAAATATGATATTTGCGTATTATAGCAGCTATTGGTATCTTGAAGATAAAACCTGAAAAGGGGTGCGTTTTGGTCCCCACAACCGAAGAAGACTTTGAGAATCGGCTCCTTCCTTTTTCCTGCAAAATTTAATCCAGTTTTGGTCAACCTTTTATACCCGTTATAAGGCGGGATGGACAGACTTGCATTTGAATTGTGTCGTAAGCACTTCCGGCATGATGAAGTTTTAAGGATGTTCAGTCCTCTAAGATCTCGTTGCTTTATGGGCACAAGAACGAAAGGAGAACCGGGAAAGGGGCTATATACAAGCTAAGGATGTTGGGTCTAAGCTCCGGATATTCAGGACTGCGTGTGAGCTACTGGGTAAGATGGTAATGGGGGAATAAATGTCCAACAACATGGGATCAACAAAAGTATGGATAAACAAAATAAGACAAGACCATTTTTGGGGTTACATATCGACGGTGATTGCACAACAGACATTGTATAAACGGAGACGGACAATGGTGGACCAGTATATGTCACAAGTCAAGGGTGATATGGTTACCGTACACAATGTCGCGTGGGCGGCGCAGAGGCTCGTGAGTGGAAAGTTTTGCTGGATCACGTCTAGAAGTTAAGATTTAGTTATATAGAGGAATAAGAAGCGTACTGTAGCTATTGATAGTGTTCTCCTTCCAGGTGCTCTTCATATCCTGATGAAACATCCAGAAATACTGGGCATGTAAAGGCCATTTACTAACCAGGCGTGTGAGGTTGAAAAACACGAATCAACAAAGAGTGGAATTTGCCAACGTACGTGGGTTGTAAAAATTGACCAAAGAAAGTAGGCGAGGTTTGGGTTTTCGTTTGTGATGATATTAGAGAAATTCCTTTATTTCCTGGCGTAGTTAGATTTTCTATGTAACGCCTCTTAATTTGCCAACTTACAAGTGGTAACAAAATTTCACAGGGAAGGCGATGACTGGTGAGGTCTGGACGGCTGGGGTGCATATACACTGTCGCAGGGCTACATGATAAAGAGAACAAATCGTCTTCATATTGTTTAGTTATCAACCTGCAGACAAAATCAAAGTTGGAAACACAGTTCGGAAGACAGTAGGTGGTTGATGGGGACATTTTCTGTATTCTTTTTTTTTAGAATGATTTTTGATTGGCTGGATTAACCTAAATGCATCTCGGCGAATTAGTATGCAGGGAGGGTGGGCAACGTCCAGGTACCTCAAGAGTGCCCCAAGAGACAGAGGGGTCAGTATTTCAGAAGCATATAGGGGCCGCTTCTATACAGCTCGGGGGAACTTGCAATCGAAGGCGTGGGAGTTATTGTTGTTGTGGTGTTTGTACACCCTGGCAACAGGCCAAATGAGGGCCGCAAAAAAAAGCGGGGGGAAGTGGGGGGGGGGTGGGAAGCCCCCGGGGGGGTGGACATTTGTGTCTATTTGTCATGTGGGTGATGGTTTTGAAAAGTTCAGGTATGTGGAAGTTAGCGATGCATGTCGATCAACATCACGACACAGAAGTAGGAAGGTGGTAGGTCACTTTGCGGTACGGTGTTATCACCATAATTAGGGATAGGTGTGTGCGAAAATTGTTAAAGGGCCCTGCAAACACAGTGTGACATTGGGTAATAATGGATACCGCGAGTGGGACTGTGGGTCCCCTGCACGTATGAAAACAAAGGGTTTAAAATGCTGGAGTCCATAAATAATAGCTAGGTATTTCTTTACGCTTTGGTTAAATGAGGGACCGAATTCGGTGTTTCTAAAAAAAGAACACTGCCTATCTGAGCAAGAGGAGCTCTGCTTCATCCAGTAAAAATCTTCTGAATGGAGAATAAGCAAAAGCTGAGCGTCAAGATGCATACTTGCCTAGCTCATAATATATGTTCTAATAATACTGGCATGGTTTTTAAAAAAAAAAAGTTTAGGATGCTAGGGACGTGTGGCTGAGGGGACCGAAGGAAATAGCGGATAGATGTGTTGTTGCTCAAGGGTAAATTGACCATGGTTCGGCAGGTTGTACAAAATGTCGCTGAGCAGGCGGATCTGTCCCCCGTCCCCGCACAGAATAATGGCGACCGGAGTACAAATGCCATGGGACAGTTAACCAGCCTGGTAAACAGACACTCCCAAATCATGCTCGATGGTGGTGAGTCAGTGGACTATAACAGCCTTGCATGATTAGCTTCCACCCCAAACCATTTACTCAACTTCCAGCTGCAAGGAGTCGTGATATCAGCGTGTACAGAAAGGAGAGTCTCACCCCTGACACAGGTCCTTATAAACATCATGGGGACAACACATTTGTGGTTTGACTATAAATTGCACTGAGCCGGAGGAGGGTTTTATAAATAGTTCTGAACAAAGGCCAAGGGGGTTGTTTTTTTATTATTTACCTGGAAAGGACAAACGCACGTATTACCGCGAAAAAAAAAAAACAAGCCAGCCCAAAAAATTACCGAGGGGTAGGTTGACTTACTACCAATTTACTAAAGAGGTCCCTTAAAGGCAAGTCAATGCATCACAATCGGCAGACCCTGTATTTTGACCATGCAATAATGGGATAGGGGGTAGCACCATGTGAGCAGAACAAGCCCTGTATTGAAGGACAAAAGTGGGGGTGCGACGCGGTATTGAGGCCCTATACTGGTGTTCCCCAGACGGGATTGGTAGGCTGCCCTGTAAATTCACATCAAGGACTAGTCAAGGGCAACCCCCGTAAGAGGGGGGATGTAAATTCGAATGGTCCTGATTCTGGGGGTAATTCTTAAGAGTCGAAATAAGTCAAAACGTGAGCGCAAAGTGAGGGGAGAACGTGTGGGGTTGGGCTAGTGAAAATACTCGGGGAATAAATACAGTTTCACAGCACTGGAAACTGGGAGACGTTCAGCGGGAAAAGCGAAGGTAAAAACAGGGAGCGGGGCGTCAACAATAGAACCTCTTTATTCGTAAGTGAAAGATAATAAAATAAGAATTAGGAATTTCCTTCAGCAAGTGCGGGCGGTGCTGTTGACTGCTCCTTTTACTGAGGGGAATGACGCTTCTCTATAAATGCGGGAAAACATTCCGGGTGCCAGCGTCTTTAGGTGGGTGGAATGCCTGAGCTGACAGGTAAATCCTTCGATTAAGGAACAGAGTAGTGAGTGTGGAGAGGAAGGGGGGGAGTAGTTGAGAAAAAGAGAATAAAACGGGGAGAAGCAAGAAATAGAAACACGCAGGCCGTTAACAAAGGCAGCGGGTGTGTGGGGGTGCTAAAGAGTCCGGATTTCAGTTCTCTTGCAAAAGCAAAAACCCAAGTCCAAATTCTGGGGTACTCATGGCTCTGTCCCTCACTACAGTGAGGAAATCTACAGAGCAAGAAGATGTTGTTATAGCAGGAGTGGCAGGAATGCACTCAAGGGTCCACAACAAGGTCAGGGTTTAGGGATGAAGTTCCTTAAAGACGGTGTAACTAACTGATGCCAACTGAATGAGGCCCCTGTGTGTCATGAGGAAATGCAGGGATAATAGGGGCCTGAAACCCTGGGGACCTGTTTTGTATAAAACCCTTGAGCCGACTGGAGTTTGTCAGCCGACGAATAGGAGGTTATTTATCTGGAAGAAGCAGCTCAGAGGAATAGAAAACAGGCATACAGAGAGTTTTCCGATTAAAAGGGGGGGCAAAAGATCCAATCAAAAGCCTCAAAAAGGGGGTTGGATTCAGGATTAGAGTGTAATTTCTATATTTTGATTAATGATAGGTTCATATATTTTAAGAAAGTCCGTATTCTAATTAACATAGTAGCCATTTAGTTTTCATCTTGTGTCAAGCATATCAGAGGCTGCTAACCCAACACTGTCTTGAGTTAAGATCCACAACTAGCAGGAATCACTACAACAAAAACAGAAGGAAATACATTTCTTACAGTCCTTATGGGGAAATATGTGAATGGTTAAATGCATAAAGCATATGCTGTTTTGGGTGATTAGGTGCAGAACTTAAAATGTTGGGAGATAAAACCAGTAAACACATGAAGGTTCCCTATATTCTGAAGGTAAGGAGTAAAAAGCGGTGCGTTAAAAAAAACAGCATTGGCCCGGGTAAAGGGTGGGTGAAAAATAGAAATAGGGAAATCTAAGCACACTAGGGTCAGTCTTTATCCTGGTCGGCTATGGTACAAAGTCAACCAACCGGGGGTGCCTATCAGTATATGAGGTAGACGAAAATTTATTTTCATGAAGCACTTGAAGTGTATTATAGCCTTTTATATTAACTGGAAAAACGGTAAAGGGACGGTAAACAGGAACGCGGCGTGAAAAGGTAGTGAATGCCGGAGAAAACCTGGGGGGGAGGATCGGCAATGGAGACTGTTAGTGTCAGACCTACGGGAACACAATGTAAACAGAAACTGTATCAGTACGATCAATTCAATACCTTTATTGAGTATGCCATCGTCCTCACAAAACGATGGGCTTACTACATGGAAAAGAAAAAGAGACAGCATTTAATCAAATAAGGCGTGTTTCATGAAGCCACGACAGGAAAAGGCACTGATAATGCCTGGCATTTAGATGTCACTTCATTTTGGCCGATGTAATCTGTTTCCCGTGTTTACTATTCTGTCCTGAATATAAAATAGATCTGTGGTTTCTATTAGAAGTCCGGATTCTGAGACTATTGATTAAAAATCATATCCAATTTTGTCTGGAGGAGGAACAAGATAATTAAATCATTCACTACAGTACCATAAACTACAGTCACTGATAGAAATCTGGCTCGCAGAGAACCAGGTAACATACATAAGAAAACGTAAATTCCAATATCACATCCCCTCAAGGGGAGCATTCCGAAGCATAATCCACCTGAATTGGCAGTGAGATAAATTTACGAAAACAAATCTGAATTACAAATACCACAATTGACAAGACCTATCATTCTAACCTCAAGACATATTAGCACAATGAAATGGAGCGTAGGTAAATTAAACAAGTTACGAAAAGCACAAACCTGCTTCCTTGTGCGCAGCATACTTGGGGGGCCAGGAGTAGGATAAGGATGCCACTAACTATGCTATCTAAAACCGAACAGTACAACTGCAAAGCGGGTCTTTTAAGGAAGTGGAGTGAGGTTTGTGAGGAGAGGTGACAAAAAGGTAAGACATGATGGCCCGAGAAGGGCGAGACCCAAGACTCAGAAGCCATGTTGTATGAACGGCTGTGTTGCCAGCCATCACAACGTAGAGCCCAAAGTAAATGTTAACCGCGCACCGAAAAAGGAGGAGGAAAAAAAAGAAAAGGGGGGGGGGGGGAAGGAGAGAAAGAAAAAAAAAGAAAAAAGACGGAAGGGGGAGAAAAAGGGGACCGCGGAAATAAAAAGAAAAGAAAGAAGATGGAAGTGACATACAGAACGTGGGTAGATGTGGCAATAGAAGCGCCGTTCGCGCTTGAAAGAACGATGGCCAAAGACATGAAAAACAAGCAGAGGTGACGGACATAGGAAGTGAAGGAGCAGGTAAAGAAAGAAAGGGAGACATAGAAAACATAAGACCACAGGCGGGGTAGGGCAATTGTGGAATCGCAAGACGAGTAGAAAAAACGATAGTGGACTGAAAAAATAGGAGGAAAAAAGACGGGGCAAACAGCAAAAAACGGGGCCAACGATCAAATGTGGTTCGAATATGAAAGAATATGAAAGGACGGGCAACGAGAAAGCGCACGTGGGAAAGAAAAAAAGAAAGGAAAAAAAAGAACGAAGGGGGGAACGGCAGAAGGGGGGGTAAAAATAGCAAGAAAGGGAAGGGGAGCGGGAGAATCAGATGAAGTGGAACATGGGCCGAGAAAAGAACAATTGTGAAAAGGACGGGGGGGGGGAGAAATAAATAAAAAGAAAGAGGGGAAAGAGAACGAAATAAAAGCATAGAAAAGTTACAAGGTAAAGGAAGAGAAGGAAAACAGCGTACACCGACGCTTCGTAATTTCATCACAAGAAGAATGTGTGTCGTCTATCGAAAACCCTGCCGACAAATCCTACACTTACATTCACTTATCCACATCCAATAATCTCGCCCTTCATGGCCTGGTATCAGATCGGTGACAGCCGATACCTGGCCTTCGGCCACCGAGGGGGCTCGAAATGCCTTTGTTCCACTCAACACGCGGCAGTTTGTGGCCAGATCTCGAACGAGCTCACCAGGGAGCGCTGTGAGGAATGAAGGAGGGATAATTGATCGTGAGAATATACAAGTCACGCTGGATCACATTGTGGCAAGGGCACGGACCTTGCAAAGGCACAGAATCCCACAAGGACCAAGAACGCGCTAGATGATATTGGATCACGGGCAAAGGACCAGCATCAGGGAATAAAAAGGTTCTATACTGGATCTGAGGGAGATCCGCCCAGGTTAAAGGGTGAAAATCCTCCACGTAATGAGTCGTTATAAAACTGGACCTGACCCGGGAAAAGGAGCCACACAAAACGGGGGCCGCCCCGACGGGCACGATCTAAACAAAAGATAACAAATATGGGAATGTAGGTTAGCGAAGGGGTGGGGGACAGAAGTTGATAATGGGTTTCATTAACCAACCAAGGGAGTTTCTTACATAACCATTTATATACAAATTTTCTCCATCTAGTATGACGAAAGTAGCAAGGTCGCCAAAGGTTCCTGTACAAAACTACAATCTACTAGGACTGGGACTAGTTTCATTGTTTTTTTGCAATCATTGTTCGCGTTAGGGTGAAAAGATGCAAAATAAGAAGGGCACTTCAACCAAGAAATGGGAAACACCACCTGAGAGGGGATGGACAGATTGAATTAACCAATACACAGATCCTGTTTCTAAATGAGGCTCTTGCGATATAGATTGTGCTTCCATTATAATATTGCTGGGAAAGAACGGTTCTGCAATGTTAGCTGGGGGCGTTGGGACAGAACGAGGGTTTAACGCCTAGGTCCAGGTGCTCCCGTGACGCAAACTTCTCGCCTGGAGGGATAGGATTTCCTGTCAACAGGTCCACGGCTCTGTATGCAGGCGTCCTCCCTCCTCCCCCCGTTTTGAGTGGCGGCACAGCATCGTTGACCAGCCGCCTCTGTGCGCTGTCACCGTCGAGCGGCTGCCGCCCCGTAAGATTGAGCTCCTTTGGCCAGACCAATTCCAACGGCAGAACGTGGAGAGCTGCACTGCCTCTGCAACGGAGTGCACGCGATCGTTAAACGCCGCAGGGGCCACATCATTACACACAGCAAGAAGAGGTATACGTAGCAAACGCACCCTAGTTATATCTGTCTACGTATGGACCCTGTAGCACAGGACCGCCTGCATACGGGACCAGGGCTAATCCACCGCCTCTGCTGAGCTGACCAGGGCCTTTTCACACCTTCAGCAAAGGTGCCCTCAAATGAACAATATCTTCCTTTCAATAACTGCGATCCCCATATAACCATCATCATGAGCACACACAGTGAGGCAACGTGCATTAGTATGCAACCAGGGTTAATACCCCGCATCTTAAACTAACCAACTCCTCTGCTCGCCTTTCGCCTCTGCAAGTACTTCAAATTAGTTAATAGTTACCCCTTACACTCTACTTCGATGCAATCATACTAAAAGGATCCGCTTCCACATTCCTCTCCAGAAATATACAAAATAATGTTGATTTGCAGAATCTAAAGGTCCCGGTGTAATTAAAGCAAAAACTATGCACTTATTCCCACACCCACGACCTGTTTGTAGTAAAAAATGTGTCCGAAAAGTGTAAATACTGACAATGACAAAGTGTGCAAAGCCTGCATTGCTGAGCCCCAAAACATTACTTAGTAAACAACAAAAACTTTAACTCTCTAGCTCTCTTCTCGTCTATCTCTGCTCTCATCCTCCTCCGCTCCCCATACATACATCACACTTTGAAGTTACAGAAGATTACAGTACAAGAACATACAGTTTATAATCACAAATGGAACCAGTTAATTGAAATAAAAGTATCAACCTAAAACGGAATCCCTACACATTATGTTAGCATAGGTTACATAGGTCCCTGTCGGCAGGAGAGGTCACTGGATTAGAAAGAGAATTCCACAGTTCTAATCCCAAAACCCACCTCTGTTGATTCTAATTTTCTCTCAACTCATGCCGAACATTTATGCTCAGATCTTCGTGGGGTTGAAACACAGATAAACGCACCATCGTAAAGACCGCTCTAGGGGTTGGACATTTCTTGACTTGGGAAAAAAAAAAAACTTGTCTTGCTACGATTCAAATGGGTCTGAAGTATATAAAAAGCCCTCATAAACTTCGTAAGCATAATCCTTAAGATCACAGCGTTATCATGTAATATGTCAGGGAGTATTTTTTGCTGAATTAACAATGTGGACTCATTGTTGACCATCTTGCTCCTAGTAGTTGTTACCAAACTAGATATCGTCCCTTGCGCCTCCGCCTAGCGTCAAGGGTATTTGGGCCTTATTGGCCGAGTCTCTACCTTGGAACATTACACACATCTCAAATGGTATATTCTTCTCATGTGCTTGTCTGGGCGGGTGTCCCGGTGATCCATATTTCAATCGGTTGTGAATGGTCGATTGAATCATAGGCCCTTTTACCTTGCAGAGAACCCTCTCAAGGAATGCTTTGAACGTACTCCTTTTAAAAAAATGGTGTCCTGTTTTCCTTGTCAGAAAGTCAGCCATAAATTAATCCATTCCATTGCTGGCAAACCAGATGCCCTCTTGCTCTAGATTCTATTAGTTCCTATCAACCCGGATCTGCCTTGACGAGTCCATAAACACAATGGCATGTCTTTTTTAACCATGTTTAACGCCCTGAAGGTACCAGAATTGCGTAAGACACTTATATCTCATGATATCATCATGTATGTATACACATCATATGTGAAACACTAAATGGGTGAACCGATGTCAAAATTCTATTTTTTTTATTATATTATGAGCTTTGTATTTGTTAGGGACCTAGCAAGGGCCCAAACTGCATGTGTGTTAAAAACATCCATTTTGTGCTGTCACGAACCGTGCTAAGATTATGTATGTCGCTTTGTGCTGAAATATAATTTCTAAATGTAATTCAGCTTCTCCAAATTACATTTCCCTCCTCTCTGCGTGCATGTTATGCTAAAATACTTTTTGGGTGTTTGTCCCTTCCTGCTGTTGTTGGTCAGTAAATCATATAAGACTGGTTCCTTGAGAGAGGCAGGCATCACTAACATAGTTGCTAGAGAAAGTTCAATCAAGGTTTTTTTATAAGGACAAGGAACAGGCTAGTATTTAAAATAAACAGTGCCATAGTAGAAGGGAGATTACGCCCCCAGTATGTCCACCAATCTGTCCCTGTCCCATATAGTCACGCCGGGTCTAATCGGTAAGAGCACACCCCAGGTTAGCAAAACCAACCAAACCTTCTTTTTCTGTATAGAAAAAAATCTTTCTATCTGAATGCTTAATAAATCTGAGGCTAGGATTGAAACACTGTGTGTCGGTTCTTTTCGTTTCCCGGGCCTGTACGTTTATAATCAGATTGGAGATAACAGTGCTGTGCGTGAGGTAAGCTCCTGGAATAATGAGTGTCTGCGGTCAGTGCAGGTGCTGTATGTTTTGTATCCAGTCACAGAAGCCCGGTGTGGAAAGTCCCCACTCATTGGCAGGGAGAAAGGTTTCTTCTTTCTTTCTTTTTTTTGTACCTTGCTTACGTCCACCTTTACCCCTTATATTTAATGGAATGCGCATTTCCCCTTTTTGAGGTTTTAAATGCATTTTTTTAGTGGAAACTTGAATAAAGCCAATGTATATAAATAAGAGGGAGTGCTTGATCCTGCTTTGACAGTGCATTATGGTAACACCTAGGGGGTGGTCACACTAAGTCATCTCCTGTTTCTAATACGGGGAGTCACACCGATCCCCGGGACCGGACGTGCAAACATGTGACGTGGGACATTGCATAAGGATCTGGCTGTTCCACCTTGTGCTCGGCCGTTACATAAAAAGCGGCAGAATAGATGTTTTACTTTTAGTTTATAATAAAGGCTACCTCCGTGCAGCGCTCGTTTCTCTTTCCCTGTTGGTAGGGCCAAAGTACAGAGGGGGTGGCGCTGCGGGTTTGGTGGAAAGGGGGAAGCGGGGGAATGGTCGCTGTGTCTGATTCACAAGCAGAGAGCGTTTGCAACCAGGACTTTCCTACAAATTGTCCTGTTCTAAAGTAAAAAAAAATTTTTTTTAAGTTTTAAAGAATGACCAAAAAAGCCCCTCTACCTAACGCGTGCAGGAAATGCGCCATATAAAGTGGCTAACAATGTTTACCTACAAGGCTACTAAAAAAAAAATTTTTTTTGTAAGTGTCTAAGTGTGAAATATGTTTTTGTTTCACCTAATTTGGTGACACCGGAAAAGGTCCCTATCGGCGGGATGGATTTGGCCAACACTGGATCGCCGACGCCACAACAACCAATATGCAAATCCACACAGTACAATACTCATGGGAAGAGGAATGAGTAAACTATCTTGGTGTAGCGGCTGTTTCAGCATGATCAGAGCGTGGACAGACGCTCTGGTTATAGGAATATACACTTTTATTTATTCTAAAGACTTTTTTTACATATCCTATTGGTGGGTTGTGTGAGAAAAGGCCGGGTGTTTGTTGCCTGTACCGCTACCTCTGAACTTGCTACCTCTGCGCCAGGGGTATCCCTCGTGTGGTGCATGGCTATCAGACCCAGTGTGTCAGAGACGCTGCAATGTTAAAACAGACGTATGTCTAATGGAAAATAAAAAAGTCCTTATATAGCGTTTGGACTATACACAGTGCATACTAAGGTTACGTATGCACACAGCCAGTGACCCCAAGTGTGCACGGTGGTATAAAAAGAATTGACCACAAAGGGGTCTGTAAACCAGTTTCCTGCAGTGAGGAAATGCACAAGACCCCCCTATGCCTGTACCGGTCAAGTAACAGCAATAACATCGAATTAGAATAACACACAGCAATGTGACAACAACATGATACTTATATACCAACGCAACCGCAATTATACTGTAATACATTCAGAATTATCATACACAAGCGACACAAGACGATATAAACTGGATCATATATGAAACTGCACAACTATATAAACAATGCAGGCAATATAATAACATGTCAGAACTATATAGTCACCAGAAAGCAGTAATAACTGCTAATTATAGTAGCTGCAATATAAAATCACAACTACAGCAAAGTGGATATGTACGTGAGCCGCTATGAAAACATCTCAGTATACATTGCAGTCTCATCACCAGGTTACCGTAATCCTATTTTGGTCGGAAACTACTGAAGTTCGGCTGGGCACCTGAAATATTATTCTTGTGATTATATAGTACACAGTTCTTGGTCTCTGAGCCACTCTGGTAATTCTCAATTTTCATGCAACTATAAACTGAGGGTCAAACAACTTTGGAGTTATAAATAAAACCACACACACCTTCCTAAGGCTGCGCCATAAGGGGGGAGGCAGTGCCTGAACCAGTGCTGAAGCCTGTGCGAATTCATGCACATGCAGGCGAGCCAAGCGGGCGCGCGAGAGGCGGGGGGAGGCGGGGCAGTGACAACATATCGCTGGGACCAATATGCCTGGCGGCCCGTGATGTGTGACGGCTGGCTGGAAAGGGGTCCACACGCTGATGGGAATGTTTGTCAGCCTACATTGCGCTTGAAGTGACAGCTTGGCTGTCGGCTGAAAATCCAACTCCTTCAGCACGCCTGAGGACCTCGGCGTGAACCCCCTCAACGACATGCCATCATTGAAGATGCCGAGGCTCAGCGCGGGACCGGTCCGCACGCTCAAGGCGCTGCTTGTCCTAGGACGCAGGCTTACTGGGATTGTGTCATGAAAGAAGGTTAGGTAGAATTGACTTGGGTGCGTATGGCGGACAGTGGATGCTAGGCTACTTTTCAAGCATGAGACGGGGGTTAATGAAGGTTACACACCTGCACCACAGGAGCATCACATGCCAGATCCAGCTACCATACCTCGCCGCCCGAATTCATATCCGGATCCCCGTCGCGATGTGGGGCATCGGGAGGGCAGGCCGGAGGGACGTGGAGGGGAGGTAATAAAGAAGACATCAGAGACCTGCTTGCCTCGCGCATTGCAAAGCAGGATACTTGATGCGCACGCAGTGAAAACAGCTCTGGCTTCTGCAGCACGCTGGGGCGCAGGCGGGTTTATAATAATGTGCATGGCGACAGAAGGTCTACACGGCAGAAAGTAAAAATGGCATGAAAAATGGCTTTGCCTCAGCGATTATACAGCGCAGTACTCTGACTGGCTTCCCGGGTGTTAATGACAACTCACAGAAAGGGAACCGTCATATTTTCAATTCAAACAGATGCGTGAAGAGACACCATACAACCTCCGTGTCGGGCGGTAGTACACTCTCTTGGCGGGTGGTGACGGAGACTTATGTTCAGCCCGGTAGCCAGACCGCCGTATTAGTGACGTGCATGATATCCCCTCGGCCCATGGAAATGGCAACTCGCACATGCTCGCTGTCAACCCACGGTCCTGAAGAACAGCATACCGGCAGTCGCTACGCAGGAACTGCACCAAAGCACACAAAGTGCGAGTAGTGTGGAAAATGGAGTGGTTGTAAGTGACGACAGTGTGCCACCTGCTTAAAGGTTACAATTCTTAATCTGCTCGCCATGAAGCACACTATGCCTTTGGCTCTGTTCACCCAATACTCTGCGGGGTGTCTGCCTCTAATCTGGTCGTGGGGTTCATCGAAATAACAACACTGTATACTGCCGTGAGCTTCCGCCCTCACCAGCGTGAATTTGGAGTGGCAGTAAGTGCTATTATTTGGTTAAAATACGCGTTTTTGCTGACTACTGGGTGAAACAGGCAAGTTTTTCTGAGGGTATGCACTGGTAAAGTGGGAAAGGGAAGGAGATTGTGTAGGAGACGTTGTTTTGAGAGACATGTTCAAGAATCACGTCAGGCCTGTTGAGTGCTGTAGTTCGCTTGGTGGCGGGTTTACAACAAGGCCTCTCCTGTCTTAAAACGAGCTGCGAGTGTCTCGTGCAAATCACAGCTGGCAGGGGTACGGTCTAGCGAAAGGCGGAGTGCTCGCTCCTCAACCTTCTCAGCCTCTGCACAAGTGTTGACACCGGGGGTCCGTGTTGTTCTAATGCCATCGACTCTCGGGAAAGGGGTCCTTCAAATCCCGCGCTTCCTAGTGGTGTTTGCGGGAAAAACAACGGAGCCAGTGTGAGAGGGGAATGGGGAGTGTGCAACTCGGTGGGGGCTGGGCAGCAAGAGGCGAAAGGCTGTCGGGGCCTGTAGAATAATCCATAGAGTTCAGGACAGTGGCAGGCTGGGAAGTTTGTGGGAAGACGCATACATAATTGGGAAAAATAGCTGTGCTATGCGGGGGTCCTAAAATAGGTTGCTAGCTTTGTACTGTCATAATCGCGAGTATTGGCTGCACCAGGAATGCTAATATGCTGCGATGGCAAGAGTTTTTGGGTATTCCTAAAGCAGTAACAGTATATTACCAAAGGTTCAAAATCATAAACCGGTAGGGAGGTTGAAAAAAAAAACGACATAGGTCCATCAAGTTCAACTATGGCTAAATTTAGACGACCGATGTGCGTTTCTCCTAAATTTTGTACTTTGCAGTATTGGATCCAGAGGTAGGCAAACAAAAAACCCCATTGACATATCAATCCAATGATATCTGCAGATAGGGGTTTCTGAATTTCTGGTCCTGACGCCGTGTGTTACGTAGTAATTGGAACAGGCAGAGGTGGTCCTGTCTGGTTTTGTATTTTGGGGGGGGGCCTAATCTGCAAACAAAGGGATTTCTTGAGAAAACGAGACAACTAAATGGTGTACAGTGATGTGCAACGATCCTAGTGCTTTTCACTTTATTGTTACAAACATCACATGGTGATATACTGTATGATAAAGGACAGCCGCCGCTATTAGGAAAGAAAAGAAAAGGCCGAAAGGCGACCCCTGCGGCCGCCTGTTACTGGCGTAAGTAACTTACTACCTGGCACACGACACGCCTTGCACGGCCACTCCTAGAGATAACACGTCACGGACAGACGGACCTGGAGTCAGTGCATGACGGACACGCTCCTGCCGTCTGGAATAACTGGAACAGAAATGCCAGATTACAAAAGGTGTGGCCGTGCAGTTTGGCCGCAGCGAACCGGGATAAACCACGTGATCGCCGGAAACAAGGTTCCTGCTCCTTCTGTAAACCTGAGACAAAAAGCTTGTTTAGTGCGCTTTTAGATTTAGGATGGCTTGATTGGTGATCCACACATGAATGTTGACAAGATTGCCCTTAACTATCTGGGCTGTGGTTCCCAACTCCAGTCCTGAGAATCCCCCCCAAAGGTCACGTCCCTAGATTACAACGGTATCGCCGCATTCATCGCGGATCGTCAAGATCCGTGGCTCTGATTCCATTGGATGCCCAGCCAGTGTGATTGAGCCACCGGTTCGTGAACGAGTGGATACCTGAACACCTGACCTGTTGTTGGCTCTTAGGACTGAAGTGGGCCCACCCCTGTGTTAGGGGGGTCAGTTAAAATTGCCAAGGCACTTTTGAACGCCCCTGTGCTGGAAGTGGAGATTCCTTAATACTGGGACTGTGTAGGAGCAAAGGGTTAACGACCAAGGTCTCCGTATACCTCTACGGGCCACCAACATGCCAGGGTATTAAGGATATCCCTGCCATTTGGCTACAGGTTACCAACCTGGGGTTTTTTTTGCTGTAAGCAGGAATATCCTTAAGACGCTGACGGTGGCTTTGAATGGATGGAATGGATAACAGCAGTCCTGAACTAGGGGGATGGGTTGCATTGGGTAGGAGAGGGGGAGCGGTCTTAAAATTTAGTGTTTGGCCCCCTGCAATTATTTATGCGAAAATCTTTTCACGCAAAGAGCCCAACCATTACACGCAACAAGCGAAACCTGCATGCAGATTTGCACAGATAGCTTAAAGGCGCCCATTTTTAGCAGTTCGGCCAGTTTTGCATATATATCACGCGCTGGAATCAATTAGGGAGAACATCCTGTGCTACAAAGACGGCACAACCTGGAGTAGCAAAGTTATTTAAATTGAAGTGCGCGGGTCTCGCGCTGTTCCTAAAAAGGATTACCATAACCAACTATATTCATGTTCATATAAGGCCAAAAAAGTAACAACCTAATGATTGTAGTGATGATACCACAAACCCAACAGACTAGAACCTAGACCACCGTTTCTAACAGTGTGAGTGCTAAACCACTTAATACTTAACACCTCTGCACGCTGTGCTTGCATCTTTTGTTTATAATGTGTTGTTTGTCAGATTGGTGGACATGTTGCCTTTACCTCTATTAGAATATAAAGGAGAAAGGCAATCCTTGTAATGAGATGTACTTCCGAAGACTCCAAGTAAAATACCCCTTCAGAGATGTGTAATGACCTGTACCAAGTAACTTTACATCCATATAACAATTAAACACAATGAGAAAGGACCGGTCCAAAGAGCAAATAAAGGCCAAATGAGAAGGATACATCACATAATACACTGTCTCGGGTGATGTGTTAACCCGTGTGGAGTTTATAAAGTTATACATTTCAAAAGGGGTAAGAGACAGAATGACGTGAAGAAGAAAGGAGACGGAGGTTCCTAAGATGCACAAATTGTGTGGACAACAGCCGTATATTTGATACTGCAGGTAACACAAACCTTCCTGGGATTCAAGAGCTTGTTTAGATAATGCAGATTGAAAATGAGCAATCAATCACAGGTGTGGCTTCCTCAGAAGAGCAGTCAACGGGGAAGGTCACCTGCTTAAAGAGGACCCTAGCCTTCGGAAGCGGCTTAATCGATAGGTACAATACAGTCGAAGAAATCCTGGAAGTGTATCCCACTGTACTATCTATATAGATGAGTTGGACCAACAGCGCTTTGTCTAAATAAGTAAAAGGTAATAATCTCCGATCACCAAGAATATTTTCTACAAATAATAATAGGGCTCATCAAACCTCATTATAACTGTAATCCTGGAGATCAGCCATGTGCACCCATGTTCTTCTAACCAGTAGAGTGCGGTTGCCCAGTCCTGTTCATTCTGTTGTTATTTAATTCAAATGGCCCCTCAGTAATATTATTACGGTTGTGCTTAAGTGCTTTGCAAGATTAACAAATACAAAGTAGACAAAATAGATATCGCCTTGGAGCTATGCTGTTGGTACAGTGGACACTGCAAAAACCCATCAGCTGGTTGTAACTGTAAGCTCACACTGTTGAGCTCTGGCCTAGAAAGCAGTTGTTGTGGGCTTTTATGCCTGTTGGGATCTGATACCATTCTAGTCATTTGGTTGTGGCCTTGACATATATGACTCTATATAGTTTGTTATGGCAATCCTTTCAAAGTGTTGGATGGACTCATATACAATATACTTTGCATATAGCTCAGCTGACGCTTCTTTTCAGCACATGCCTTACTTCCTAATTTAATTTGTAGGTACTTTTGAGGAGATAGATATCTAGATACCACACATTCTACCGGGTGAAGAGAAACAAACCGACAGAGTTAGCGATGTTGATTAAATCCCTTCAGGCTCATCCATGTCCTATAGGACGGTTATATGCTGCAAGGTGCCTGCCACACAGTGCTGCAAGGTGCCTGCCACACATTGCTGCAGGGTGCCTGCCACACAGTGCTGCAGGGTGCCTGCCACACAGTGCTGCAGGGTGCCTGCCACACATTGCTGCAGGGTGCCTGCCACACAGTGCTGCAAGGTGTCTATGTAATGATCTGTTTCACCGGGTGCCACGCACAGCTGAATTATTATCTTATTAGATGCCAATTAATGCTGTGCTTTTTTTTTTCCTAGGCTCAGAAAAGTTTGGCAGAAAAGGAAATGTTCAATCAAGAACTGTTACCTGACTATCGCCCACGGAACGGTACGGAATTCTCTCTGTGACACTCCGCGTGTGTTATATTCTGTTTATTCCCTTTTTACTTCTGAATTCTGTACTTTTCTATGGAAATCTGGTTTTCTCTAGGAAAGCGGAGAGCGGAGCAGTGATTTTCAGGTGGAAAACGTAAACATTGATGTCTGCAGTTAAAGGGGCAGTCCCCCCTGCATGTCTATTTACATTTTTTTTTACGTTTCTTCACATTACTGTACAATACGGGGTCTGTTGTCAACCCAGTTTTTTCAATGTTCACAGGTTTTTTTTTTTGGTTTTTTTTAACGGTCTTTTTTGTGCCTAATTTTTTTTAGCATAAAACCTAAATATGACTGCTAAGCTCCTCTGACTTAGTAACAATAGTAGATTTCAGAGAACCTTATCTGAGAAGATGACGATGAGGCTTCCCCCCCCCCCCTTGATCAGATCCTTTGTAGTTTTCTTGGAAAACATCTCAGTGCTGCAGGGTGGGTAGGATAAAGTTTCTATGTGGACACCCTGCTGCAGGCTTCGGGCCTTTTAACCTAAACAAAAATCTTTTTTAAATCAGTCTGGTAGTCTGCCTAAAAATGGGATCACTTACAAAATATGTCATATTTGGGGGGGGGGGGGGGGGGGTAAACGGCACCTGTAACCCTTTGAGCGCCAGAAGGTTAAAGCCTTTGATTCTCTAAAGCCGGGGTTGCCAACTCCAGTCCACAAGGGACACCAAGTAGAGTTGCCCACCCCTGCTCCAAAGCTGTCACGTTACTGCTCCATCACCGCCCTCTTCCGCTCCTCGCCCCGTTAGATTGCGTTCCGCTCGGCACAGGAGCGAGCAGTAGGATTATGACATAGCTACTGTACTATATCATGGGGCCCCTGTAGTGCCGGACCCCATGGGGCATCCCGAGGGGTTAATCATCAGGATGGACCTTTATACCCACCATTGGCTAAAGGGGGATTTCACGAAATAGTGAGACTGAGGTGGTTTGCAGCAGAGAATCGTCCTGCTACCCAAGTGGCAGAAAAGTCTCCTTGATCAATCACTTGGCTCTATTTCCTGCGGTATGTACAGTAGGATCAGGGCTTAGTACCGTCACCTTTTTAATTCTTACCTGCTCCTCCTACTCCTCATCTCCGGCATCTTCTGCTTTTGATGACGTGTCGCGGGGAATTCATGTATACTTGTGATAGACATAAGGATGTCCTACACAGTGCTTTTTGGGGGGCGAGAAATAGATGCCGGTACCCGGCGGCCGTTGGAAAAGCATGGGCCCTGTTACATATCCCCCCTGTCCCTTCTTACATATCCCCCCTGTCCCTTCTTACATATCCCCCCTGTCCCTTCTTACATATCCCCCCTGTCCCTTCTTACATATCCCCTGTGAACTGTTTGGTTTTGGGTTATGGGGGGTTGTGGTGGGTTAGTTGTGGTTAAGGGACTCGTCCCCCTAGGGCAAAGCTAATTGTGTACTAATGGCAGTGTGACATGGGTTACAAGGGGGTCAATCCCTCCTAGGGGCAAAGTTGTACTATGTTTGTGTTTGTACTAACCCAGCAGTAGAGTTAGTGAGTAGTGAGGACATGGTTAACCCGGGGACCGTCCCTTCCTAGGGGAACAACAAAGTGTTGTACTAATGGCCAGTGACCGTGACATGGTTAAGGGGTCAGTCCCTCCTAGGGGCAAAGTGTACTAAAGGCAGTGACATGGTTAAGGGGACAGTCCCTCCTAGGGGCAAAGTGTACTAATGGCAGTGACATGGTTAAGGGGTCAGTCCCTCCTAGAGGCAAAGTGTACTAATGGCAGTAACATGGTTAAGGGGTCAGTCCCTCCTAGGGACAAAGTGTACTAATGGCAGTGACATGGATAAGGGGTCAGTCCCTCCTAGGGGCTAAGTGTACTAATGGCAGTGACAGGGTTAAGGGGTCACATCTGGGTTATTGATGTCCATAAATCTATAAGTATTTTTAAATGATTATTTGTCCGTGTGGACACACGCTGAGCTGAGACTTTGGGAGGGGGGGTGGGGTTATTTCCTCCGGCTGTCTGATGTCACTGTGTGTTCTACAGGAGTTTGCACAGGCAAAGCCCCCTCTCTCCCCTTATCTTTATTGGCTCTCTGATAAGGACAGGGAGGGATAAGTAGAAAGGAAACCCTTATTTGACAGTTCCCCATTCCCCTAAAATATGCAATGTGCAATAAATTTCAAGGGAAACAAATTTAATAAAATATTAGCTTTTAGTAGTTAGATTAGTTTAAGGAAGCCAATTAGAAATAAATCGGCTAACTGTGTGCGTATCTATGTATATATAAATATATATATATTTATATATACACACACACACCTGTACTGTAGCAAACATTATTGCCGCCATTAACTCAAAATAACACATAAAAAATGCATTAATGCACATGCATTAAGATAATGCAGCCATTGTTTTCAAACATTGCCATAATAACCAAAGATTGGCCAGGCCAAAGGATCCAGGAAGCCAATTATCCTGTTTCCCACAGTGGCAACTACTGGCATCTTCTACATGAAGCATCTTCCAGCCACTGCTTTGAGATGTGTCCATCCCGCTAGTAATAGTAACTGGGGAGGGGACAGTAATGGCAGCCCGGGTCACAAGGAAATCCAGGAGACTTAGGCACCCACGGGTCTTCATGCAAAGGGGATGAGTTTTATTGGTGAATAAAACATGTTCAACGTTTCGCTCCCCTTGTGGACCCTGTCCAAGACCGTAATGGACGAGATAAACCACATTGTATACTCTCTTAGCAGAACACCAAAAAGGGCGCCAATCTGGGACCTTGTTGCTAAGAGACGCTAATAAGGAAGCTCAAAGTGGCGGGCGGGGCAGTGTGCTCTAGTGAGAAAGTTGAATGAGAAATACCAAAAGGAGGAACCGGACAAACCAGAGGGTGCGAGGGTGCCCACACAAAACCCTGAATTACATGGTATGAGAGTAAATGGGGACACAACAAGAATCGTAAAGGCAACAAATGAAGGCACATTACGACTCGGGCTACAACTGTATAGGAATTTTGCCTTTAATGTACAATTGACCTTAAAGTAATAATTCCACCTGAATGGCCACTCGAACGTAGACGTAGAAAGCTGCACCGTCACCTTCCGATAATGTAACTGTTTTATTGGCCCACCAGAGGGAGATTGACGCTGGCAGGCATAGGTGCTAACTGGCACAGAAGAAAAACCATGGCATCTGGGAACATACCATTTGAAACTGTTGCTCAACCACTCGATATAAACCTTTTACAAAACCTGATGATGCACAGACTGCATTGATTGGACGTTTTAAGCTATGCTTTTTTGCAACTTCCCTCCCATTGGTAACTGCGGGCCCATGTCCAGTCTCTCTATATCGGGAAAGACAGGAATGTAGAGGGTTATTCCTTCAACTTTGATAGTTCCGATCAGGGCATGATCAATGGAAACTCCCAGGGACTTCAATGGGAGTTTCTGTGTAATAGTGGCCTCGATCAGCACTACTAGATTTAAATGAATAATCCTTCATGCACTTAGTAGGCAGGTGTGTCGTAGGTGTAAAGATGTTTTTTTTAAATGTTTTAAATATGCTAAGAAAGGGGTTATTTTCTAAAATGAAACCAACCGTTTCTTCTGACTCTTTCCAGACAACCGTACATACCACTTCTTGGCAGAAGATGATCAAGAATGTACTGCGTAAGTTGTGAATGTTGACTCAAGGAGAAGATGCCTCCAAACTCAGGTTATCATACTGTTCCCAATAGCTTGTAGAGTAGACGTCCTTTACACACTTGGAACAGTCCCCACTACATTTTGGGACAGTTGGCAACTCTATTCTGGAGAGCGGTCTCCATCAGATCGGCATCCTGGGTAAAATGTGTGATGATCCCCATGTGTTTTAGGTGGATTTCAGTGCTTAGTAACAGCAAACAGGAGGCTTTGAACATGGCGTTTCACGAAGCGCGTTCGAGTGAGGAGAACAGCATCGAAGATCTAACCAAGGCCATCATCGACGATATAGGACGCATGCCTGGGAACTCTGTATGTTGTGACTGTGGCGCGCCAGGTGAGAAAACCCTTGGAAGTTCTAAGAATCTCCTCACCAAGTATTATTTATTTCACCTACATGGACAATTCCTCCTTGGACCAAAGTGTACTGATTATAGAGACCTGTTTAAAGCAGCAGAACATGCTTCCCGAGATACTTGCCTCGGAAGGGAGTTCCGGTAGCAGCTCCTGCTGGGCTTGGTGAGGCTATTGAAATGGCGGCGTAAATGTCCAGCCTCGCGCAGGCTAATAGGAAGTCGTGACGTTTTTACTTTGTGGCTTCCAATTGGCCCGCGTGATCGGGACATTTAAACCTGCAGATATACCAGCACCTCCTTCCAATGTATCTCGGGAAGCAGGGTTTCCCCGAAGCTGAAATCAACACGGTTCAGCCCCGAAGACCCCTAATTCTCACCTAGGGGCAAAAACATTTGTTTTTGATGCTCCCTTAAGGGGTTACATACTGTATTGGTGATTTGATGCAATTTTTTCAAACATCTCATAGCTACAGTACTGTATACAGTAAGTATTTTTAAATAATCGTTAAAGGTAGTTTGTAAACACTGAGCTGAAACTTGGGAGGGGGGTGATTTCCTCTGGCTGTTCCCTTCTGTCTGATGTCACTGTATGTTCTACATGAGTTTGCACAGGCAGAGCCCCTCTCTCCCCCTCGCCTTATCTTTATTGGCTCTCTGATTAGGGTGGTCTAAGTATAAAGAAAACAAATAGTTAACAAACTCTCCCCCATTCAGAGATCTCTAAGTATTGAACTCCATCTATTTTGCAGATCCTTCGTGGTTGTCGATTAATTTAGGCATCCTGACGTGCATCGAGTGCTCCGGCGTTCACCGCGAGCTGGGCGTGCATCATTCCCGCATACAATCTCTCTCCCTGGACAAACTTGGAACGTCAGAGCTCTTGGTAAGAAGAACAAAATCTATTATATATATATCTATATATTTGGACGGAAGGGGGTGAAGTTGTCCAGAAAACGGCATGTTTTAAAGATTTGAGTGGCCTTCCTTGAACTAATCTAACTGTGCTAAAAAAAGAAAGATTTGAATTTCTTCGGGGCTTCTAAATGAGGGAATGTTTGTCAATCAAGTGCTTCTTGTAATCTTACCCCTATGTCCTTATCAGTGAGTCCTATACAGACACCAGGAGAGGCTCTGTCTGTGCGAACTCTTGTTGAACACTGTGATAACAGACAAAAGGAACAGCCAGAGAAATTGAAACGCCTTCCATTTCCCTGCTCATTTTTATAGACTAACTTTTAAAATGATTTAAAATACTTCATAGTTGTCAGATTTAGGTAAAAATGCATCAATCACCCAAATGTTGCCCCTTAAACATGTCACTGCCATTAGTACACTTTGCCCCTAGGAGGGACTGACCCCTTAACCATGTCACTGCCATTAGTACACTTTGCTTCTAGGTGGGACTGATCCCTTAACCATGTCACTGCCATTAGTACACGTTGCTCTTTGCAGGGACAGGGTGGTTTTGATATCAGGGTGAGCCTAGAGTAAGGAACACATTTGATTGACACACTCCCCTATTCAGGGGCCCAAACAAATGTAATTTGTAATCTACTTCCAATTAAACAAAATATGCCAAATATTTGCTTTTAAATGGTAAGATTAGTTTAAAAAGATAATTAGATTAGTCAATTATTTAGAAAAAGTAGTTTTTCCGTCCGGCTATGTGGGATTGCACCTTTAAGTCAGTGAATTTCCTGTGCGTGTATTTTCTACAGTTCCAAGTTATAGTAGTTATTTGTCCTGAAGAAGTTCAGATTCATTATAGATTGTTAATCCTTTTAATAGACCAACATGAGAGACCTTCATAGACAACATTGTAGTGTACAGTGCTGTCCAAGCCTGACAGGTCTCTACTTTGTGTGTGTATAGCGGTTTCCAAGCTTCACAGATCTCTTCTTCTAGTGTGCTGTACACACATAACTCCCCCCTTGAGTACTAACAGAGCCAGTGACATAATCTCTCCAGAATGAAGATGTCCCATAAAACCTTAGGAGAGGTCCTGTAGAAGAATAAAGTTGAATAGCCAAGTTGTTCCAAACCCTTCCCCAAAAAATTTCATGCTTGGCTAACTGGGTCCCAGAGTAACAGCAAAGCCTGTATCCCTCTTCTTTCTCACATTTAACAATGTTTTGTTTCTTCTGGCAGCTAGCAAAAAATGTTGGCAACTCCGGGTTTAATGATATTGTAGAGGCGAGTCTCCCATCTCCGACACTCAAACCTACTATAGACAGCGCCATGTAAGTATTTATCCCATTACATTGTCCATAATAAAAACATGCAGACTCAAAATGAATGGGACTCCTTCTGTAGTTCTGGTTGTCCTTAGGTTGTCAGAAGATGTCATCTCCATTCCTTTGAACCGTTCTGAAAACTTCCCTTCCAAGGTGAAGACGACGTCACGGCACCTTTATATTGGCTATATGAGTTGATCCCATAAAAAGCACAAGGATATGATCGTTACTTGCCTCAAGTCACAATGAAAAGTCTATGATATAGAACCCAGATGTTAGAGTAGTTATTAAGACATTTCAGTCGTTTAATTTAGGCAGGTGAAAATCGCAATGTTTTGGGGTATTCCCTTCCTCAGGTGAAACGAAGGAAACACCCCCAAAACATTGTGCTTTTCATCTGCATAAATAAAATGACTGAAACTTCTTCTTGACTACTGTAAAATGTGCTTGAGTGCAGCAGGGTTCTTATATACAGATGTAGTAAGCCTGACGGTCCTTGCTGTAGTAAGCCTAACGGTCCCCCCCTCCCCTGCAGCTCCATCATGGCAGACACTGTTTTCGGCAGGGCAGACTTTTGCTTGTTGGTCTGTGGCGTCAAGGACAATAAGTCTTGCTACATCTTTATTAGACTTGGTGTTTCCGAGGATTCCCACCAGCCTGTTCCAGCACAGACACCTCAATGATCAACTAGAAAGAACGAGTGCTACCGCCGCCATTTTGTTTTTCCAAGCCACAATGGTCTAACACTGGGAACACAAGCTTTTTACCACCACAAGACCTGTCTACTTTCTTATTGGTCACAGCTTCATCAGCATCATAGGGCTGAAGGAGGTAATGCAATTAAACTTTAGAAAGGCAGATTTTAATAAACTGAGGACTAATCTACAAATAAATAAATTGGGATGGTGTTTTTGCAGGAAAAGTGTGGAAGATAAATGGGCAGTCATTAAAACATTGTTAGAAAAGCACACTTAACAGTTATCACTTATCACTTATAATCAAAATTCTTAGTAATAGTCAGCATGGATAACCTTATTGGTTTTTTTGAGGAGGTAAGTAGGAATTTAGACCAGGGTAATGCAGTTGATGTGGTCTACTTAGATTTTGCAAAGGCTTTTGATACAGTTCCACACAAGAGGTTGGAGTACAAAATAAAGCAAAATTGGACTCAGTAATAATATATTGACAGACAACTGAAGGTTGTCATAAATGGAACTTTTTCAGGTTGGGCTAAAGTCGTGAGTGGAGTACTTCAGGGATTGGTACTGGGACCCCTGCTTTTTAACTTGTTTATTAATGACCCTGAGGTTGGGATCGAGAGCAAAGTCTCCATCTTTGCTGATGACAGTAAATTGTGTAAGGTAATAGAATCAGAGCAGGATGTAATTTCTCTTCAGAAGGACTTGGAGAGTCTGGAAACTTGGGCAGGTAAATGGCAGATGATGTTTAATACAGATAAATGTAAGGTTATGCATTTGGGAAGTAAGAATAAACAGGCGACTTACAAATTACATGGGGATAAATTACAGGAATCCTTGATGGAGAAAGATTTAGGAGTGCTTGTAGACCGCAGGCTAAGCAATAGTGCCCAAAGTCATGCAGTAGCTGCAAAGGCAAACACAATCTTATCTTGCATTAAACAGGGAATGGATGGAAGGGAAGTAAACATAATTATGCCCCTTTATAAATCATTAGTAAGACCACACCTTGAATATGGAGTACAATTTTGGGCACCACTCCTTAGAAAATACAATATGGAACTAGAGAGAGTGTAGAGAAGAGCCACCAAATTAATTAAAGGGATGAATAATCTGATTTATGCGGAGAGGCTAGCCAAATTAGATTTATTTATATTTGAAAAGGGGCGTCTAAGAGGGGATATGATAACTATATACAAAAATATTTGGGACAGTACAAGGAGCTTTGAAAATAACTATTCATCCCAAGGGTAGTACAAAGGACTCAGGGCCATCCCTTAAGGCTGGAGGAAAGGAAATTTCACCAGCAACAAAGGAAAGGGTTCTTTACAGTAAGGGCAGTTAAAATGTGGAATTCATTACCCATGGAGACTGTGATTTTAGATACTATAGATTTGTTCAAAAAAAGGTTGTGTATCTTTTTAGATGGGAAAGGTATACAGGGATATACCAAATAAGTAAACATGGGAAGGATGTTGATCCAGGGAGTAATCTGATTACCAATTCTTGGAGTCAGGAAGAAATGTATTTTTCCCTTTATGAGAGATCATTGGATGATATTTCACTGGGGTTTTCTGTTTGCCTTCCTCTGGATCAATATACTGTAAGTACGGATATAGGATAACGTATCTGTTGTCTAAATTTAGCATAGGTTGAACCTGATGGATATGTCTTTTTTTCAACGTCATCTACTATGTAACTATGTAACGTTACCACCGGTTCGAATCCCAGTGAAGCCTCCTTCTGACCTTGGGCAAGTCACTATCTCCCTCTGCCAAAATTAGATTGTTAGCTCTCCAGGGCACTCATTGTGCCTGCAGATATTCTGCATACATGGTCAGGTTTATATAAGAAATGAATATGATCTAATATTATCTATATTATTATTTTAAACCTTTGCAACTTAAAGGAGCAATCTACTCTAACCTCCATTTTGTTTCTTCATCGGATTGGAACTTGACCAATCTCCCCTAGTAAATAAGCATTCCCAGGGCATGACATAGTCACTACATCATCGGGCCCCTGGAAGGCCAAACCCCATGACGTAGGGGCCAAAGGGTTAAAAACCCAAGTGGGGGATGGGGGGGGGGGGGGTAAATGGTCATCCAGATACACTGAAGTCATGCAGGAACAGTGTAGATTTGGATAATGAGGATTCCTCTTTGCTGTATTTGCTAGGACTTGCAGAAAAGATTATATATATGCCAAGTATGTGCAGTGGAAGTACGCCAAGAGAGGAAGCAGTAACCCGGTCTCAAGAATGTACGACCTTCAAGAAGCGGTGAAATTTAAGGATATATTTGCACTTATTCAGGCGTACGCTGAAAAGATGGATTTAACGGAGCCTCTGCCACAGCCGGCGCAGGTAACTAATGTTTACAGTCAATATTCACGACTGACATACATACATACATACATACATACATACATGAGAAACACAAAGAAATGCCTGCAACAGACCCAAAAATGAGTAGTACTTTAATCAGCTCTATAAAGCTACCAAAATCACAGCTTCTGACGGTGCTGGGGATAATGTATCAATGAAAACAAAGAAGAGAAAAAAGTATCCCTCCGAAAGCACTCAAGTATACTAAAGTATCAAATGTATTAATCAAGACATCACAAACACACAAAGAATAACACAGTCCTGAGTATCTCACAGAAATGTAAATGTATGCCTAACACCTCAAGCAGTGTAATCAATGTGAGACCTCTGCAAACACACTACGTATGTCTCTTATTTCTTATTAGGAACGCACTAACCACAGGCGTAAAGGCCTTGATTAATACATTTGATACTTTAGTATACTTGAGCGCTTCTGGTGGGATACTTTTTTCTCTTCTTTGTTTTATATATATATACACACACACACACACACACACACACATACACACACACACACACACATAAATACATGCATACATACTCCTACTGTAGTAGCTTCGATAAAATCACGGCAATCTTGAATGATGTGGCATGACCCCATCAAACAGTTTGTTATTTGTGTTATCACGGTATTCAGAAAGAATCTGAAACCATTTCCACAAGTCTCAAACCGTGAAGTAGAAAAATGCCAATACCGCTCGGGACAGCAGCGATGTGATCTCAGCTTTTTCTAAGTTCTAACCCCGTGCGGTCTTCTCGCAGTGTGTAAGAGCTGCAGAGAGAGCTCCCTGCACAGCTCTTACAGGCGATCACACTGTTTTTATTTAAATATTAATAAAATAGTATTGTAGCAGGGGGTCTCCGGAGCTTAACAGCATTCATTTCAGGTCCGGGGACCCCCTGCTTCCCAAGTTACAGGCCCCAGTATGGATTGCCGGTGTCTCCTATGCGTTTAAATGTCCCAGTCACATGACGTGTGAGATTTAAACATTGTGGGTATACCGGGGCCTGTATCTCAGGAAGCAGGGGGTCCCCGGGGCTGAAATTATTGTGGTTTTGCTCCGGAGACCCCCTGCTACAATACTCTGTGATTTAAAGTTAAATAAAAACAGCTACATTGCCTTAGGGGCTTGCCGGTAAAACAATGAAGGGGTTAAACCTGCGTACCTGGTTTCTTGGGTTACAGGGGGAGGGTGAAGGTGGTAGTTGCCCCCGGGGTGGAAGGTTAGGCCTTCTGGGAAGGTTGCGGAGGAGTTAACCCCTTCACTACCATAGTGGTGGTAACCACTGCCAGTTCTCACCCGACAGCGAACCACTCACCCCTTGGGCAACTACCCCCTTCACCCAATCCCTCTACCCCCAAGAAACATTAAAATACAACAACCCTACTAACCACCTCTACCCCCAAAACCCCCCCTCCACCCACACCCACACCCAACACAGTACAATAATGGGCAAAATAACCATTATCCAGATCTGGATAATAGCTAATTTGCCCATTCAGAATAAAACATTATCCAGCTGGCATAAAGTAAATAAAATCTCTACTTGCCCCTGCCAGGATGAAGGCCGTCCTCATCTCCGTCCTCCGCGTTCTTGTCCTCCATGGGCAGCAACAGTACAATAAAAAAACAACCCAATACCCACTAACCCCTTAATCACCTTAGCGGTTAGTAACCGCTATAGTAATTAAGGGGTTAACCCCGCTACCCACCCGGGATGCCTAAACACCCTCCCCGTGGCAACTGCCCCACCCCTCATTGATGGCACAGTGATAAACTATGGCCATAATATGGCCATGGTTTGCTACTACACTGGCGACACGCTTTATTGCGCATCGGCCAGATCCGCAAGCCGGGAGATTTCCCGGCTTGCTAGTGGCCGCCCCCGAGGGAGCCCTGGTGTCCCGCGATCGCGGGACAGCGGCAGGGGGTTCCGGGGGACCCGGCGGACCCGGCAGCGGTAGGGAGAGCGCCCCGATCGGAGGGCGCTCTTCCGCTGCTTCGGCGCGCGCCCGTCACTCTCGCGCGCGCGCCAAGGTACTGTGCGGCAACAGAAACGGGGCAAATGCTCAGTCGTAATAAAAATGTGCCGCAGCAGTTATAGCAATGAATGGGCAATCTACCAATAAAAAAACCAAGCACCAAATAAAATACATTGCATTTTATTCAAAATAAAAAAAATAGTAATAATTATAATAATAATCCAATTGATTGGCACAGTAGTACACCATGCACATATAATATGGGCATGATTTGCCACTATGGCAATGAATGGGCAAGCTAGAAAAAACAGGCACAAAATAAAACATTGGCATTTAAATAAAATAAGCCTTTCACAATAAAGCCATTGATTGTGACTGTGGTAAACCATACCCACAATATATAACATGGATTGCCACACTGACCATGAATGGGCAACCAAAAAAAAAAAAAAACAATCACAAAATACACTACATAACAATTTAAATAAAAACAAGCATTTACCAAAAAATGCATTGCTTGTCGCTGTGCTTATCTACAGCCCGAAAGGGACATAGATAAACACATTGGCAGTCAATGTGCAACCTAAAAAAGAAATACACAATTAAATAACATATAATCAATGTTTTTCTTACCTTTTGATATCTTGACCCCCATCCTACGTGAGCACCAACTCTTGACCCTCGATGTAATGCTCCCCAACAGCCGACGCGAAGAAGTCCGTGATCATATCTTGATTGAAGAGACGTCTCCCCGGGGAGTTCTTCATTTTTTTCTTCTTTCTTTTCTTCAGTCTTCTCTTCTTTACTTGTAATCCAATGGGGTGGATGTTGTCCCGTCAGCTTCTTAAGATCAAATGAGACGGGACATGCCTTATATAAGGCCTGTAATGTCACATTTCCGTGTCAAATGGAACACACACCCAATCCGATTTGGCTGGTGTACCATGTGACAGGGATTTTTTTTGTGGCTGCCATCACATGGTAATCTTATCAATCACATTGGGAGATATACCATGTCTTGCATCATATGGTACACCCCCAATCTGATTTTAAAGGGAGAGAAGCATAGCCTTCCTGATTGGCTGGCTTCTCTCCCATTAAGATGACGTCACATCCTTTAAAAAAAAAAAACTGTCACATGGTACACCAGCCAATCGGATTGGGGGTGTACAATTGAACACTCAAATGTGACTTCACAGGCCTTATGTAAGCCCTATTCCATCTCATTTGATCTTAAGAATCCGACGGGATAACATCCGCCCCATTGGATTACAAGTAAAGAAGAGAAGAATAAAGAAAAGAATGAAGAACTCACTGTGAAGACGTCTCTTCAATTAAGATATGATCACAGACTTCTTTGCATCGGCTGTTGAGGAGCATTACATCGAGGGTCAAGAGTTGGTGCTCGTGTAGGACGGGGGTGAAGGCATCAAAGGTAAGAAAAACATTGATTGTATGTTGTTTAATTGTGTATTTCTTTTTTAGGTTGCCCACTGACTGCCAATGTGTTTATGTATGCCCCTTTTCGATTATAGATAAGCACAGTGACACTGGAGACCAGGTTTATTGTACACCTTTTATACCAGGATCATTCATTGAGCAAAACAGGTAATGAAATAAATTGTAGTTTATTTACTTAAATACACACAATGATACACAAAATGCAGTCGAAAAGACACACTTACTTGGGGACTGGGGTAAAAAACTAGACTTTCCTAGCTGCTGTGCACTCTAAAACAGAGTTTTTCCTTGACCTGGACTTAGCTCCAAATGTCCTAGAACTAAAATCGTCTTGAAATCCCAACCGCACCCGCTACAGTACGTTCGTTTTTGAGAACTTGGTCCCAAAAAGCTGGACTTAGAATATTTTCTGGGCAAGATTTTCTGAAGCCGCTGCCTTGCTACTCACGCAAGAGCACTTTTGAAAATCATGCCGATGTTTCTGGCGCCGAGAACCTCTCATTTGATTGGCTCAGGGGTTTCTTATAGTATTTTGGAGTTCATTCCCAAACTACGATAGCCAATCACAGCGTGGGAACTGTCCTTCCAGCCAATCAAAGTGAAGCCGGTCTCGTGAAGCCAGGCAAGCGGGGATTCTAAATCTGCCAAGGGACATGTGCAAATTTGCCACCTAGTCCCTTGCTATTCAGATGGCACCTGCTGGGTCAGGCTCTTCCAAGTCTGGTGGGGCAAATGGTAGTCCGAACGACTTACATTCATCCCAGGACGCGGGTACTTAAGCCCTTCCCTGCTACCCAAATGGTCTTCACACCCCTGGCGTCCTCTGGTGGCTTTCATCTCCGATGTCCTGCAGACTTACTGGCACCAACTTGGCATCAAAATACACAGATTCCCAACAAGCTCTGAGAAACCCCAACCATTACCACATAATATATATATGCATATAAGTGTCAAAAAACAAAAATGCCCAAAGCTACTTCCAATTTGACAAAAATACACAGTGCAATACCTATATATCTCTTGTAAAAGGGTAATTTAGTTTAACCCTTTGGCCAAAGCGTCTTCAGCCTGCTGCCACTTACAAGACATGACCGTAGCAGGTCCTAACACTCACCTGGGTTAAAATTCCTATTTACCACGCCCACTAGCACTCCTTTTGACACTTAAATGCATATATATACAGTATTATGTGGTAATGGTTGGGGTTGGCTGGAAATAAACACTTTGCAAGCTGCCAAAAATTCCGGTCATTACTGAATGAATAATGCCCGGAATTGTAACCAATCAGAGAGCAGTGATTTCAGTAATGCCCGGAATTTTACAGCTTTAGCTTATAATTGTGAATAATCCTCATGACTGTCACTGAGTAAGTGTTTTTTGCTTGTGCAGGAGGCCGGGGAGACAGTTCTGCATCTCGCGGTGCTGTTATCAGACCGAACCTCGCTACATATAGTGGACTTTCTGGTGAATAACAGGTAAGCCCTAGTGACTAACAGTATCTTAAATAATGTCCACCCGTCCCGACATATGTAGTTTATTATACAGGTGTATCTTGTTCTAATAATGTTCCTGTATAGCGCAGCATTGTGCGGGAACTAGTCGGTGACCCAAAGCACTTACCATCTCCTTGATGGTGCCTACGGTACAGAGCACTGAAGACCCATATTTACTAAATAGTGCTACTTCTAGACACCTTCCAGCACTGCATAGGAGAGATATCCACCATTACACGCCATTCAAGTGAATAGTCTGTACCGGGTCTTCCAGCGCAGAATGGGTCAGAAAGGAGCGGTTTTCCCATAATCCTTTCCACACGTGTGTGCCCCCTCCCCCCCTCCCCCACCACACACACACACTGAGGTAACCGCTGAATAAAATGCTACTATTTTCAGCTCCCGGACCCGCTTGTTCCAGTTGACGCTTAAGTTACCGGGTTTAATTCGCCCTCTGGAAACAAAATGGCTGCCAAATCTCAGGCCAATAGGAAGCTGTGACATCATCGGTTGTGACTTCCTATTGGATGGCCAGGTAAAAATACCCTTGAAAAAACAGATCTCCTATGAGTATCTCAGGAACCCGGGGGTCCCCGGAGCTGAAAATAGCGCGTTTCATCTCTTCATCCCTGGAGGACATAGGGTCTGGGAAATGCAATAGATGATGTGGTTTTCTTTGGTTCATCAAAAAGTAAAGGTAATGCACCGCAAAAGTGATTGAATAACAGCAATAATATAATAGAAAGAGGTTACCGGGAGGGCGGGCGTTCTCCTGTCGCCAATTGATATCGTCGAAAAGATCCTCCAGCTGTATTTTCTAACCAATATAATGTTCATTACACAAAAAAGAAAACAACAACATTTCGGCCACAAAGGCCTTCATCAGGGGTATTTCTTTGTTAACAGCGGGAACCTGGTGAAGCAGACGGTACGGGGAAACACGGCGCTCCATTACTGCTGCATGTACAACAAGACAGAGTGCATGAAACTCCTTCTCAGAGCCAAAGTCAACATTAAAATAAGTGAGTACTCAAAGATCACTCTTTCCACCGGCGTCTCATTTCCAGCGAGAGAGACTGGCTGCGGGTTCATTTTGAAAACGTTCAACCCTCGACAAAATGTGGTTAGACATTTTAGAAATGTTGATTGTAATCGTCACTTTCAGCAAAAGCTTTGTGCTTTGACTCTAAGGCCGTTCGTATAGTGCCCGAGACGGGCGACGCGACATCGCCCAAAAACAAATACATTGCCGCCGCCACGTGCACTTATAGTAAGCACGATGGCGACAATGCGACGGAGCGACGTCGCGTCACCAAATTTGGAAGCTGGCAATATTTGATTTTTCAAGGGCTGTCGCCTCATGTGACAGCCCCTGAACCAATCAAATGCCAGAAAGCCTGTGACGCCACCGCAAAGCGAAATATAGCTTTCGCTAGCGGTGACGTCGCCCGTCGCGGGCACTATATGCGCGGCCTAACCTTGACAATGCACCTTCGAGTTATTTTAAATGTTTAAACGTTTTGGGATAAAACAAAATGGCTGCTTGTCGCCTCATTAACAAGTAGAGATTTAGTTTCCGTGCATATAATAGTAGTTGTAATGTATATTATATTGAGTTGTATTTATAAGAAGGTGTTGAAAAGTTTTAGAACACATTACTTTGTCAAAAAACTATTTAAGGTTCAATTCCCTCTACGCTATAAAAAAAAAGGGTTTTCCTTCTTGTTTTGAAAGTTTAAAAATTCACATTCCCACCACCTCCTTTTGTCTTTTTCTGCTACACAGTTTAGACCAGGGTGCGCAAACTGGGGGCGCGAGATTTTTTTGAGGGGGCACGGTGTTACAGAGGCCCTGCGCTCTTCAGTACGTGGCCTCTGTAACTCACTTACCTAAATTCTGCAAGCTTCGGGCGATGTGTTGCCATGGCAACGCGGCGGCAAATGACATCGCCGGGGGGACACCACATGACCCTGTGGCGTCATTTCACCCCGATGAAAGTTAAGGGGGGCGCGACACTGAGGGAGAGCAGGCAGGGGGCACAGCGCAGAAAGTTTGCGCACCCCTGGTTTAGACCCAGGGTGGCCAGCTCCAGTCCTCAAGGGCCACCAACAGACCAGGTATTAGGAATATCCCTGCTTCAGCACAGGTTGAATGGGCCACTGATTGAGCCACCTGTACTGTAGCAGGGATATCCTTAAAACCTGACCTTGTTGGTGGCGCCTGAGGACTGGAGTTGGCCACTCCTGGTTTAGAACAACATGGCAGATAGTGAGGTGAAGCTTTAATTCCAGGCTGATGATGTCACTGCCCTCACTTTGGGTAGGAAACGTCAACAAACCGCAATGGGCAAGACAAGAAGAGGATTCTGGGGAAGGAAATAGCAGCCGTAAGTCTCTCCCTGATACAGCAAACAATCCATAAAACTACAATTCTTTAAAGCTGCAGTTCAAGCTGCTGTTTTAAAAAATATATATATATTTTTTCCCATTCAATATGTTTATTTATTTATTTATAAAATATTTTACCAGGAAGTAATACATTGAGAGTTACCTCTCGTTTTCAAGTATGTCCTGGGCACAGAGTTAAGACAAATAATACATGGTTACAGATACAGTTACATAAATGAACAGGGTATACATTATATACAATACATTGCATGCACAGTTAAAGAAAATATATATTATGGGCGAATGAAACAGTTACAGACCCGATTAAAATGTGAGACAGCCTTAGATTTGAAAGAACTTAAACTGGTGGTGGATGTGAGAGTCTCTGGTAGGTTGTTCCAGTTTTGGGGTGCACGGTAAGAGAAGGAGGAACGGCCGGATACTTTGTTGAGCCTTGGGACCATGAACAGTCTTTTGGAGTCTGATCTCAGATGATAGGTGCTGCATGTGGTAGGGGTGAGGAGCTTGTTCAGGTAGCTGGGTAGCTTGCCCATAAAGAATTTAAAGGCAAGACAGGAAAGGTGAACTTTGCGCCTAGACTCTAGTGTTGACCAATCTAGTTCTTTGAGCATTTCGCAGTGATGTGTGTTGTAGTTGCATTGGAGAACAAAATGACAAATTGAATTGTAGAGGGTGTCAAGTTTGCTAAGGTGGGTTTGAGGTGCCGTGCCATATACAATGTCTCCATAGTCAATAATTGGCATTAGCATCTGCTGTGCGATACGCTTTCTGACCAGGAGACTTAGGGAGGATTTGTTCCTGTAAAGTACCCCTAGTTTGGCATAGGTCTTGGTTGTCAGGGTATCAATGTGCATCCCGAATGTTAAGTGGGAGTCAAACCATAAGCCCAGGTATTTAAAACTAGTGACAGGGGTTAGGGTGGTGTTAGTGTTGGTTCTAATCAGGAGCTCAGTCGCTGGAAGCTTTAAGAATTTAGTCTTGGTCCCAAATACCATTGTTACAGTCTTGTCAGTGTTTAAAAACAGTTTGTTTTGGGAAATCCAGTTTTCGAGTCTCAAAAAGTCAGACTGAAGTATGTTTTGAAGGTCAGAGAGGCTATGGCTGTGTGCATATAGGATTGTGTCATCTGCATACATGTGTATTGAGGCTTCCTTACAAGCTGTGGGAAGATCATTAATGAACACTGAGAAGAGTAGGGGCCCCAAAACAGAGCCTTGCGGGACACCACAGGTGATATCCAGGGGGTTGGAGTTAGAGCCTGAGATGGACACATGTTGGGATCTTCCTGATAGGTAGGACTGAAACCAGTTTAAAGCATGCTTCCCTATTCCAGAGCTCTGGAGTTTGTTAAGCAGGATAGCATGATCAACTGTATCAAAAGCCTTTGCAAAATCTAGGAATACTGCACCAGTGAGTTATTCCCGTTCCATTCCACACTGGATTTCATTGCAAACTTTTAGCAGAGTAGTTACGGTGGAGTGTTTGGGACGACAGCCAGATTGGAATTGGCTAGGGAAATTTGTCTTGGTGTAGTAGTCGCTTAATTGGGAGTGGACACATTTTCCATGACTTTGGATAGAATTGGGAGAAGTGAGATTGGTCTGTAGTTTGAGACTGTGTTTTTGTCCCCACTTTTGAAGATTGGGACAACTCTGTCTGTTTTCCGGGTCTTAGGGATATGGCCTGCAGACAGGATAGAGTTGACTATGGAAGCAATTGGTTTGGCAATGACTGGGGCACCAAGTCGTAGGAACCTAGATTGTAGTAAGTCAGGTCCGCATTGGCTGCTTAGTTTTAGTTTGAGGAGCGCTTGTGTAATCTCCTCTTCAGATACTGGGCCAAATTGAAAATTGTGGGCAGTGTTGGGAAGTGGTGGGGCTATGTGGGCACTCCCAGGATGAGATTCAGGTTTGTGGTTTGGGCTGCGTTTCGCTAATAAGTTAGTGGCACACCCCACAAAGTAATCATTGAATGCATTTGCAATGTCAGTGAGGTTTGTCAGAGTAATATCCCCCTTAGTGATATTACTTGGTTGTTGATGGTTAGGAGGCTGGAATATATTGTTGATAACCTTCTAGAAGTTTGCTGGGTTTGATGTATTTTGGTGGAGATTGTCAGAGTAATATTGTGCTTTTGCATACCTTGTTTGCCTTGTGCACATGTTCCGCTGGCATGTGTAGTGATTGAGATCCTTGGTAGTGCCAGTTACTTTGTAGCTTTTCCACAAGGTATCCCTGAGCTGGTAGAGTGCAATAAGGTCAGTTGTAACCCATGGAAGATGGGCCCCCGTACCCTTATTTTGCATAGTGGAGCATGGGTATCGCAGAGTTTTAAGAACTCGGATTGGAAATGAACGGCATCTTCTCCTCGTGGGCCTAGCAGGTCTTCGGTATCTGTGGAGTCGCTCCATCCATGTTGAGATGGTGCGCTGGTGTTTACACTGAAGAGGCTCCTTACGTAGTCTTCAGTGCGTCGGGCTGGATCCTCTGAGGCAAACCGTCCGTACAGTTGCTCCCCGCCATCCTGTTGCGCGGCTGCTTCTAGGACTTCGGCTTGGGCTATAGCGGCAGCAGCTTCTCTTTCTTGATTAGGACTTCGGCTTGGGCTATAGCGGCAGCAGCTTCTCTTTCTTGATTTAGGGCCTCTAGGCTAACGTCCACCTCTGTCTTTTTCCGTGCAGCGGTGGCAGCTCTAGGCTAACGTCCACCTCTGTCTTTTTCCGTGCAGCGGTGGCAGTGGCTGCAGCGGCGGTGGCAGCGGCGGTTTGCTCCTCCTCTTCTATGCGGGCCCTTTCTAGTTTCATGGCTGCCTCTTTCTGAGCGTATGCGGCCCTGGCACGTGCGGCCTCTGCGGTGGCTCGCACCTTGGTGGCGTTTGTGCTTGCGCTAGACACGTGAGATTGTGCTGATATGTGTCTGCAGACTCCATGCAGCTGGGAATAAAATCTGACAGGCAGAAACTGCAAAGGAGAGAGGGGGGTGAGTCAGAAATGTGGCTCTTGTTCCATAACAATATAACTATAGTCTAACTATTATTGTCACTTAAAATGATCACTTTAAATGTGCATCAATACAATCTGCACACTGAAAAGTGATTAGCTAAGCTGCAGATCGATCTGTTCTCCTGTAATCGATCGCTCAGGGTTATTTAATTCAGCATTCTGGGAAATGTCGTTCTGGAATATGATTGACAATTGGTGCACTGATGGAGAGAGAGGGCTCAAGAGCCAGAGCCTATCAGAAGGTGAAGGGGGAGTGACTTTGGAAATGCTTCCTACATTAAAAACATTAAAAAATTTCTTTTTTTTTTTTAAATGCTACAGTACAAATCTTTTCTCATAGTACAGAATTGATTTATTTTAAAAAAAAACACACGTAGGATATTGCAAGGACTGCTGCTTTAAATAGCTGTTAGTTAGAGCATCTGTGCGCAAACTGGGGGGCGCGCCCCCTTTGGGGGGCGCAAGATTATGTAGTGGGGGTGAAGGCTGCGTGCGGGGAAACCTGGTGGCGGGCAGAGCTGTGCACGGGCTGGGAAACCTGGGGGCGGGCAGAGCGGTTCATGGGCGTGGAAACCTGGGGGCGGGCAGAGCTGTGCCGGGCTGGGAAACCTGGGGCGGGCGAAGCTGTGCACGGGGCGGGAAACCTGGGGGCGGCAGATGGTGCGGCGGGGAAACCTGGGGGCGGGCAGAGCTGGCACGGGCTGGGAAACCTGGGGTCGGGCAGAGCTGTGCACGGGCGGGGAAACCTGGGGGCGGGCAGAGCTGTGCCGGCTGGAACCTGGGGGCGGGCAGAGCTGTGCACACGGGGCGGTGGAAACCTGGGGGCGGGCAGAGCTGTGCACGGGCGGGAAAACCTGGGGGCGGGCAAGCTGTGCCGGGGCTGGGCAACGCTGGGCG